>VZTJ01005306.1:1074214-1209018 GCA_013397795.1 Orthonyx spaldingii
GGGGGGGGGGTCGTATCTCAGTAGTCAGTTTTAGTGAAATCCCTTGGGAGGGGGGTCATATCTCAGTAGTCAGTTTTAGTGAAATCCCTAGCTTTGTCATGAGGAACCTATGGCCACAACACTCCTGTGTTCAGTGGAGCTTGGTGGTTTTTTTGGGTTTCTGCCTGCCTACCAGTGCTGTACATACATCTGTGAGAAAATGATTTACCAGGTAGAGAGAAGGAGCTATGGAAAAGTAGAAATAACTTGTTTGCTCTCTATTTTTCAACACTGTTCATTCTACCAGCAGCAATGAAAAGAGGGAACTGGAGATTTACTGTTCCCTCTTTGTCTCCACATTCTCAGAATTTCCTCTTAGGTGCTGTCATCTCCTAATCTCTGGGGTCAGATGGCAGATATGGCATGGGTAAGAAGGCAAGGTGGAGACAAGGTAGAAGACAAGGTTGATAATATAGGAGTGCTATGATGTTTGTTTATTAGTGGGGCTAAAACAACTGCTTAATATTGGTTTCCTTATCTTGGTGTTGTTTATGGAAACTGCCCACATGTATGTGATTTTGCTGCTTCCTTCCATCACCACTGAAGAAAATTACACACTTTCTGTATTTCTGTATCTGGCTCTTATACAGAGGAACAGAAAAACAACAAAAGAAAAATATGATTCCCACTTGAATTGTATAGGGTCAGCTGCAGTGTCATGTGTTGACTGCAAGGTTTGGTTTGAATTAGTAGTGAAAAGTCCTGATCTTCCCTTTCTTAGTGGTATCATAAACAGGAACTTACAGAACTGACAGTAAATAGCTTCAAAGGTCCTCAAACACCTTGTGATTTATTAAGAATGACATGAAAAGTGAACAAATTTCAAGTATCTATATAACATGGTCACAATGACTGCACAAGAGTAGACCAAACACCTGTGTAAGCTGTTTTCTTGCCTTTGACAGTGGCAAAAAGCTGACGTCTAAGGAAGAGTATCAAGGGGCAGGAACATAGTGATACTTACTTGGAAAGTCTTGCCCAGCCTTTAGCAGTTTTTTTGCCAAAAGACTTCCTTAAGCAAACTCACGGTTTTTCTTTCATAAATTGGCCTTTTTACCTTTTTAACTTGTGTCCTTTCAGTGGCAAAAAGCTTTGGAAGCTCGCCTTCTATAGAATAAGTGTCACCTCTATTCATTCTGAATCTGCCACTATTTGATGTCCTCCAGTCATTTTGCAAGAAGTACAAGCAAGTAGATTAAGCATTCCTGCAGCACATTCTCCAAACCACTCCTGATTTTCAAAGCTTCTATTGCAAGTAAGGGCACTTGACTCCTTTTCATACTGAAATATCTTTCTTTGTTTAATCATTCTTCATAGAGAAATGTTTTCCTGCCTTTGAGCACCTTCACAATTTTTCCTCTCTACATAATTATGTTCATCCCCATTGTCACTGTTATTGGTATCTCAATAAATTTTACAGTATTATGGTCATGTTCATGAACATAAATGTTAACACTGTCCAAGCAGAAAAAATGGGGGCTCTTTAAATTTTAAACTCTTTTATCATACATTCCTGGGTTTTGCTAGACTTTCCTACTTTATAGTGTTATCATCATATCCTAGTCCAGAAATTTGTCAGTCCTGAGGAACACAGCCGTTCTTCTAAGTGCAACCTTCTATGAAAGGTCTACTGTTTGCATTTCTGTAGGTGTTTGGTGGTGTTGTATGAGGTCTTTGGGTGAGGTCTGATGTGTTGTGTTTAACAAAAGCAGCATTGCAGCTAGTCCTTAGTAGCATTTTTCAGCTTTTGTATGTACTTCATTACAATGTCCAAAGCAAAGGCATAGTGAATAATCCTATGGATTTTAATAAAAATCTGTTTATCAAGAGAAGCAACTTATATTCTAAGTATAATTTCAATATAAGGAATTAGCTACTGCATCCTGGAATTGCTCTTTTTTGAAAAGGATCATTTTTTCCCCAAAATATTCTCTCATTTAGGATTTCCTTTCAACTACAGCAGGGTGCATCTTTAACCTGATTTTTGAAACCATACATTAAATTTCGTCAAATCTTACCTGTTGTGCATCTTCCCATTTCTCTTTGTTTTCTTCATCTAAGAGATTACTAATGATTTGAAAGAAGTTCTGAAAAATCAATTAAATAAATGACTAAGTAAAATTATTTCAAAGATATAAACTACCACATCCTTAATCTGACATTAAGAAAGCTTTCCTTTCTCTATCACAGATGAAGTTTTGCATCCTATTTTCTGTCAGTGGAAGAGATGATGTAACAAAATAATATATTAGACTAATAAGAGGGCACACATTTTATTGCAAATTGTTAATTTTTGGCTATATAATCAGTTTCCATAGCACCACTTTGCATGAAACAAGAACCTTTTTAAACTTGCAAAACTTCTAAGTGTGATGGTGTTCTATTTGCAAATTGCTCTCATTCCAGAAACTAGACAACTATATATTTTGTAAAAAACCAAAGTACATTTGAGAAAACACCAGTCCTGGGGACTTTAGTTTCTATTCAAAATGTGAAAATGATCCTTAATAACCATACACAGGGCATTTAATGGCATTTCATTGGTCAATACTGTTTCAAATCAGATGCTTCTTGCTTCTTATATGTTACACTTGCCTCTATTTTAGGAATTTCAACATAAAAGGAATAAGTAGTTTCTGTTTCTTTGTCCTTAAGCTGTTAATTTCTTTTTCTGATTCTCTTATTCATTTAAGTATAAGGGAAAAAAAGAGGCAGGATAGTTAGATACAAACCATATATTTTAAAAGTCACTTTTCTCCAAACGTTTGTGGAGAAATTTCCTTTCTAATTTTGTCTGCTCTCTCTAGCAATTTGTATTCCCATCTTCTTCATCCTTAAAAGCTAAGAATTTGTGCAGTCTGTTCTCATCTCTATATCACATTTTGTGCAGAATGTCAATTTTGTCTACAGCCTGCCAATTATAATTTGTCTGTTCCTTCATAAAAGATACATGTAGTTTCCAGTAACCCCAGCTGAAGAGTGCAATTAAGATCCCCACAACCTCTAAAAATCTTTAACTGGAATACCAACCATGTGACCCTGCTGGAACTCAGATTAATGGTCAGTACCTCACCTGCACTTACTTTTTAGCCATTCTGGGGGTATAAACAGGACTTAAATAAGGTTTAAGTAAGAAGCAACTCACTATTAATGAAAGCACAAAGGATTCAACTGCGCAGCGACTGAAATAACAGCAGAAAAAACTTCCAACCTTGGTGCATGGTGGGTGTGCTTGAAAACATTAATTTCAAAACTGAAATATCACAGACGCTTTAGGTGTTTCACAACTATATAAGTAAAACACTTTCGGATGCAAAATTGAAGAAACCCTGTGGAAAATATTTTTTTACATAACATTTTACCTGTCTAACCCAGTCCCAACACTATGCACTTGACAAGCAAGAGCAACTATCTTTGCCTAATCATTAGAAGGTTAACTATGTTTACTGTAAAATTTACATGGATAAAAATTTCTTTAACTTGACCAAATTTACTCTAGAGGTGACTGACACTTTGCTGAACTTGGACAAAATAATCCTGTTCATTAATGAGGCTATAACTCCTCTCTCACTGAGATCACTAACAAAATACCCATAAACCTCAGTAACATAACAAACTTCATGAAAAGAAACAAAATGGCTCAGCAAGCTCCTGTGAAAATTACAAGCAAGCATTTGGACAAGATGGGAATTAATGACAGGACATAAAAGAAAAATGTTCTCGTGGTTTAATCCAATATGCAGTGATACTGAAGAAATATTTCCAGTCGAGTTGAAGATAAGAAGAGTAGATATAGTTACATAAGGCATATATACCTGGAATACATTTAATCTCTTTCAGGCATTCAGTAGCAAAATAAAGCACAATGCAAGGAGTTACATTTGGTATTTTTTACAAAGGATTTGCCAGTTTAACTAGATTGGCAAATCACAATCGTGTAAATGCAACTTCAGCTAGGAAAAATGTACATCTTCACTGGTCCCCCAAGTAAAATAAACTATACTGGTCAAAGCAGTTTCATGGCACTATAATCACATTTACTGTAGGGCATTGTAATTTTGGTGAAGACTTCTGCTAGGTAGAGTCAGCCTTAGGAAGATTTTGCCTGAGGAAAACACTTTTCTAAACATGGCAGTTCTCAACTCTTTCAGTGCAATACTGTAGAAATGCAGTGGACAGAAATTTTAACTTCAATTTATTAAGGCATCAGTAGTAGTCTAGCTGCAGCAGCATGGAACTCAGTGTGGGATAATTTGTCATATTACAGAGCTGTTTTGAAGGTAATTTTGTATTTCATTGCAGACACTGACTCCCCTGTAGTCTAAACCTTAATTGCAAGAGCATCTATGTCTGTGTAATGACAGCTATCTGAGAGTCGCCTAGATTGCATGAAAAACATTCAGGAGTTTAAAATGTCTCTTGCTGTTGATATATTAATGCATTTGCTAACAATGTTATGTGTTAGTTAAATTTTATGTTTATTTTAGTTACAACAAGCATTAAAATTACCAATAATTGACAGAAATATATGAGAAAAAGTTTATAAATAATTCAAGACAAGCGCAAAAAAAAAAAAAAAAGATGAGCATAACTTATCTAATACATATTTTTGCACTTGCCAATTAAGTACAAATTATGTATATGAACTTAGTAACAAGAATATCTTTCTTGTTGAGATCTTTTTTCTCTATTTCTATCCCTGCTTGGTACCATATTTATGGTAGCAGTGGAGGGTGAGATGTGTGTAGGTTTTTCAGTAAAAGTTATTGTTCAAAGCAATACCAGTGCTTTGTAAATTAAACAGAGATGATCAAATGGATTTGCTGCTTCAATAATGAATAGATATGAGATGCACTTCAAAAATGTGGTAGGGGAAGATAGGCTAAAAATTCTTTGTCCTACTTTGACTACTCTCTTGTTTATTGCATTAATCCTGAAAGAAACAACACTGTCCTTTAGTAAAATGACTGACAGATGTGAAGGCTAAATTTTAGAAGCATTATGGATGTGATCTGAGAGTATTACTGCAGTAAACACTGGACCTCCCTGTAGAATCAAGCTTCTTTCTTTCATAGCAGGGCTTGCATATTACTGGTCACTATGGAAAATGTTGGGACAGCCAGAACCAAATTTTGAAGTCCTTTATTTTTGCCCAGGCTTTTTTGATGATCATGCCAGTTACAGCTGGGAACGGACAATTACATTTTCCTAATTTAATTCCCTTCCTTTCAATTTTTTCTTCTGTAATACAATGGCTGCAGTTCTCTGTTCTAGTCCAAATTCTTTGACCCTCTCTGCAGGCATAAAGCTGTCACAAATCCTTTTATACAACTAGAGAAGAATTCCTCCCTGGGAGGAATTAATGGATAGCCTTAAGTCACCTCCACTTTTGGACTTCAGCATAGGGAATGTGTGTGTGGGAGGGGGAAGGTGGAGGGAAAAAGGATTGGACAATCGTGTTAAACCCTGACTCACAGCAATGGTCCCTGTGGCTGATATAAAAGGGATTATATTGCTCTAACTTCTTTGGGAAGAAACCTTTTTTCCTTTTGGTTGCTGCATCAGAGGATTGTACAACTCACTTTGCCATTCTGTCCTGAAATGTAGTTACTTTTCTGCCATCCTGTCCTTAGAAGGAAGTTCAAGCACTTTTAGATGAGTTCTGGATATGTTCCAAAATGTTGCTTACATTTTGCTTATTTAAAATTTGTATTATCCTCCGGGTAGAATCATTCTCACATATGTGGAGTGTCCATATCATAGCCTCAGTGTACCTACAGAGAGTATTTTAAAGAACTCCCATACTAAATGGAAGACCGTGCTTGCATAAGAATTGAATAACTCGTCTTGCAATTATTTCTGCTACTGTACTGATATTTTCAGTCACTGATGCAGGATACTTTCTTGTTTAACTACATCATACATGGTTATTTTTGTTCCTGACATTGTATGTGCAAGTATACATAAATATCGTTGAAAAAAAAAGGTTAAAAGATGCAAAAGGAAAAAGAGCAATGTAATAAATAACTTGGCACTACATATGCATACGTTAAAAAATTTATTTTGCTCTTAGTATTGTCTCCCTAAACAAGTGGTATTTTCTATGCAACACATCAGGCAGCAGCACCTTCATTTTGGATAATTAGCTGGAAAATTTCAAATTTGATCTCAATTTTCTGTTCATTCATTTTGTTATGGAGTCTCTGAATCACAACTTTTGCACCATTCATGAATATTAATACTGGATATAAACCAGAGATTATAGGCATTTGAAGGAGTATCCAGATAGATGGAATGTATAAGAAATAAATACATTCAGACATATATATGTTTTCTTTCTCAGTCATAATTCAATGTTTTTGTATGGATCTTAAAAAATGCTGTTGCCCATAATTCGTCATAACCTACTTCTCCGATATCAAGTAAAATGGCAAATTATGACTTTTAGGGATTTTAAACCTCAGTCATGCTTTTCTGATAGTTTCTTTAAAACCAAAATACATTAACTAACAAAATCTACTCTTTATCTAGTTCAAAAAATAGAATAATTACATTTAAAAGAACACCACACAGAGCTTCTTCATAAAGAAGAATTTTCATGCAATTTTCACTTTTACCTTTTTGTCACTTACTTTGATGATGAACTAGGAAGTATGAAAATATTTCATAGTGAAAATAAAAAATAAATACAATACTCCACGGTATGGTAGAATATGACATATGTTTACATATGGGAAAATCCATGTTTCTCAGGAATTGGCAGTAAATTTTAAACTTGTGTTACTGAGCCAGGATTTCATTTTATATCATCAGAAGTCGGTAAAAGAAACCTTGCTTAATATATCCCCTGGGCAAAACATGGGCTTTATTCTGATTTCACTTACTTTCCTGAATACTGTGCACTGGTAGTTTTGGGGTTTTTTTTATTTTTTTATTTTACCTTAGCTTGCATTTTGTTCATTTTTTTGATTATTTGTATTTTTTCTGACTTGGAGTTTGAGTGCCTTTTTTAATTGGGATTTAAGAACTCTTTGTATTTAGGCATGCAAATACTGAAATATATTTATTTTTCTTTGGTTTGAGAAATCCTTATTTCCTTCAGAATACAGCTTACCAATTTTTAAATTTTTAAATCTGTTAATTTCTAAATTATTAACTAAAATTATTAAAAGAATATTTAATAATGTTGTCAAGTTCTGTCAGAATACTATTGTGAATTTTGGAAACTGCTCTGCATTGCAGAATTAAACAGAACTTTTGGCACTGTCATCAGTGGGAAGAGAATTAAATTCTCTCTAATGTATATAAACTGCAAATGACCTGATCTGCTAGGCCCATGAACAAAATCACTTGTATTGAGCCGTTTCTCAAGATCGCTCTAACAAAGACTTCATAGCGCCTGTGAACCACAAAGAAGTCACACTGGACTATCAGATTGTTGATTACATGAAAAATTTTCAGTGAATAACATCCTACTTAATAGTAAAAGTTCATGAAAGTAGGAAAAGATACCGACATTGGTTCAATAAAAGAAAGAAGCATTGTTCAGCAAACATACTTTTTTAAAAGCACTGTTTTAAAAAAAATGATTTTCAGCTGGCTACAGGCCAACACAAGAAATGTTGGTTTTACCGTGGAAGTTAATTGTTCTTTGTGCATAGAAAAACTAGTAAAGTGAAAATATAATAGCAAATCTTGAAAACTCGACTGTGAAAAAATGTCTTTTCCAAGATATCGCCCTTTATCTGCATGCATCTATTCCAAAGTGTATTTATAATTTATGCTTAACTTTACACAAAGACATATGCATGACTTGCATTAATAACTTCATTAGTAATTTATGAATGATCATTAAGCTCTCTTTTTCATAAATATTATACACATTTACCTTCTTAGTATTTTTTTCAGTAATCTACAGTCTTTGAAAAGTGCCTAAAATTTTCAGGTATAGACGAAGCCAATATCTTGATCTAGAAGTCCTGAGTAATATTTATGTCAATCAACACTATGAAATGAGTTGTACAGTCCATTATGTAGAAATAATTATAGTGGTTTTAGCTCTGACAGCATTTTATTTGTCCTCTTGCTCAAGAAGAGTTCATCTAACATGTGAAATAGAAAACTTATATCAAATGCACTATCCATCACTCCCGTGCACTTTTAATGAGTTTTATTTATCTGAAATGAAGAAGCAATGCCAGAATTACATAACATTGTGGATAGATTTTGAACTGAAATGAACTCATTTTGAACTGAAATGAATTGGAACAATGAACACTAGTGAAATGCTTAGTGCCAAAACACACCAACACCTCCTCTAAGACCAAATCTTGAAAGACAAAGATACTGAAATGTTACAAAGAAAGTATTTTACATTTTTCACCTGCTACATTTGTTTGGATATTTGTGTTATTAAATGTAGCTGAGTCTTTTTCCTACCTTACACTTGGATCTCAGTTTTACGTGAAAAATGCTTGTGTCTGTCATGCAGAAGATTTTAGTTTCCTCAGTGGGCAAAACAGTTGATAAGCAGTATACTGCAATATACTGACAAAAACTCCATCAGTTGGAACATTACCTTTACAATGTTTCTCTTACCTGCACCCCATCTGATGCAGGGATATAACTTGCTCTTTTAAATGTGTCTGTAACATTTCTGAGAATTTCCACAGAAATTAGAAGGTCCCCAGCATAAAAATTTTTCCTCTGTGTTAAATCCAATAGTGTCTTGGTTACTTGGGACATGCCATCACCAGCCAACATCCTCTGACCCTTGGCAAGATGTTCTTTAATCTGTATCAAAAGAATGAAATAAATATCAGAACCTACTTCACTGAGAAGAATGTATGATAAATACTAAACACAGCCAAAATATTACATGTTAAAACTAGCAAAAAAAAAAAAATCCTGTTAAAGATAAGACAAAATAGTACTCTACTATGATAGAAATATTATTTTTATCAGAGAATCATCAATTTTATTCTGAAAGCTTCTGAATTTTTTGTGTTTCACACATTTGCTTCTTGGAACTCCATCGGCTGGACAGCAGCTTTAATCTGTTGTCATGATGCAGCAAGGAATTTCCCTTCCTCAGAGGAACAGCTGTACATCCACAGTTGCCCCTCATTTAACAACTAAGAGCTCTGAATGGAATAAATGCTAAGGCAGTTATAGTCTAACTTGCTATAATCTAATTTACTATAGGAAAGTAGACCTTTCATCTCTGCCAGCCCAGCTTGGCTAGTCAATGCAAGAGAGGTGGTTTAGTTGGAAGCTGGTTATGGTGCTCTCTTCTGTAGCACTAACACAAAGGTGTTAACTTGGAACAATCCTGTTTGTTTTTTCCAAGAAATGCAAATTAGATTATGAATAGCTCCTGTGTATCTGCCAAAAAGCATACTTTAGCAGTAGCTCTCCCAGCAGATCTGTTCAGGGCTAGTGATCCAAAACAAATATGCTAGAAGTACCCTCCTGATAAGAAGCTGAACCTGCGGATCTGATTAATTCTCAAAGCTGACTTAGCTTCCCAGGAAGATGCAGGGTATATCACAAAGACAGGACAAGGCTAAAAAAAAGAGTGTATGGGTTAAACAACCTATTTTTAAATATACATATGAATTTATGCTTAAAACTACAAGTTCTTGTAAATTGAAAACTAAATTATCATAGAATCATAGAATATCCTGAGTTGGAAGGGTTTTAGATAAAAGAGAATTACCCAAACAGACCTCACGCTAAGCAGGAGGGCTGAAAATACTATACAACTGGCAAAAAAATGCTGTCACGGTCTTTAAAAATGTATCTTCAATTGTTTTTTATCTTGGCCTTATTATGGACATATAGAGGGAAAAATTACTAATGTAACATACAGTTGAACTAGATGATATTGAAAGTCTCTCCCAACCTTGAGGATTCTGTGATAATAGGGTAGTGATGTGAAGGAAGAGTGTAAAATTACTTCTGCCACTTCCAGATCTCCCCAGACACTTTGTGTCAATATGCAGGCCTTCATTATATAAAATAATATATAAGGATACACTATATAGTAAAAGTAGCACAGTGCTTGAAAGTGTTCAAAATAACTCCCATGAAAGCAATTTTAAAATTGCAATTATCCTCTGACGTACTAATTCTAAGCAGCAGGGGTTTTTTTTTCATGCTGTTGGTTCATATTTTGGTTACAATCTCAACCAGGCCTCAGATACACCAGATATATGTAAACACAGCTGGGGCTGGGCGAAGTGGTTGCTTCAGGCTTCCTCCGTGGCCTTAAGTCATCTTTAAGAGCAGCTGGGGATTGTTAGGGACCACAAGTGCCTTGACAAAACCCTGGAAATACTTAAGACTGGGGAGAATACTTGCCTGCTGCATCATGAACAGGGAGTGAATCAATTCTATACCATGAGTACAGAGTTAGAAGAATAATAGTATTATTAATACTTAGAAAAAAATCAGTGAGAACTAAGACCATTAATTGGTTTGGTTCATTGGTTGCAATTTTTAAACAAATATTTCAGCAGAAATACCTCCCTTAGTCTTCAGAATACTGGAATACTTAATCAGGCAAGAAGTTTGCTTGTAGAAATCATTTTGTGCAGTTTCATTCCTTTCAGAAGGAGATTTTGAACATAATTGTGTAGCAAAATAACAGTGAAGAAAAAGGTGTGAGAATGGAAGGAAATTAATTTCAGTAGATTCAGGAATCTGATATTGTACACATATGAACTACTTCCTTGGGAACAAGTAAAAGCAAACATGAACTTGATTTGTGTCTTTTCCTGTGAAAATTTTCTTGTGAAATGTTGTAATTTGCCTCATCTGCTCACACATTGTGTCTCAGAAGCAAGTGAAAAGAGCATCAGCCAGCACAGTAACACTAAAGTGTAGAGCTTTTGCTGTAACTCATCCACCTGTTCCTTACATGAGAACATATTTCCAGATTTTAGGATTGACAATAGTCATGTTCAATATAAAAGATAGTCCATAAAGCTGAACTCCCAGATCTAACATGTGCCTCAGGATGTTTTGTGGGAAAGGCCACACAACTTGAAGGCAGGATTTAAGAGAGAAAAAAGATGTTCTTTTAATACCAGTAATAACAGCAATTGATCAGTCCTCATAAAAACTCTAATGTGCTGTTATGCTTGTATAAACACTGGTAGGAAGGCTGTTGAACTATTTATCAAGTTATTTGGTAGTGCATTATTTTGCTTCTTTTTGCTTCATCTGTATTTTCACCTCTCATTTGTTTTTTCATGCTCCTGAGAGGCTTTAAACTCACATTTTAAAGATGGCAGAGGCCAAGTTGTTTATAGTTTTGGAACATACAGAGCACACAGAAGTCTTGGTCTCAGCTGCTTTTGGAATGCACGTAAATTTAAATGTTCCTAATTTTGACTGGTTCTTGTATTTTTCATCAAGTAAAACTCTGTTTTTAGTAAGAAATTTTGCAGATCTCTAACAGCGGAAGAGGGAGCTGTAGTATGGCCTTACTGTTTTCAGGAAGACATTTTGGTTGCTTTTTGGACACAGTGATAAAAAAGGTCTAGCAAGTGCCCATAATGTCACAGGACTAAGTTATTACACCTGCCTCAAAAGTAGCCAGGGTTGTGATGCAGGTGGTTCAAAGCATCTCAGAACTACTGGCTCTTAAAACTACAGATCAGTTTGGAACTCTTATTTTTTTAAATGACATATGCAGAAAGCTCAATTTCCCAGCCCAAGTACCCTTTCTCCCTTGGGTCACATCATTAATACACAGCTTCAAGAGCACCTTTTATTTTCATCCTCTCAAGCTCCAACAGGGAAGTTCCTTTTGCTGATCCTTATCTACCCTTCCAGGCCCACACTGCCTTGAGTTAGATTGGCGGCATACTTTTAGAAACAGCATAGCAAAACAGAAGGTTGCAATGTGTTTAGGTAAGAAAAGAGAGTGAAAATTAGAGTTAATTAGGAGAATTTTTTTCTAAGACCAGCAAACAATGTGCAGGGAAAAATTAACAGCCTCTTTATTATCTGTTTATTACATCATGTATTTTCTTGTTGTAAGACAGCTTGCAACTCCTAAACACAACCTTAAAATCACAGGGTATTCACTCAGTTGACGTGCACTCACTGGTGCAATACTATTAAAGCCACTGAAGATGTTCAGATTAGTATAAGTGGAAGATAGTGAATTATTGCACAGCTATCACAATAATCTTTCTGCATGAAAATACAGAATACTCTCATCAGTAATTAATATAATGCCTTTCTCACCAGACTGTTTATTTTTTGTGCTATGGTCACTGTAATATTATGCACTGCCCAAGAAAGCTATTTTGGTTACCACTCTAGGTCCTTGCAGTGCTCTGTGTGAAGGTCATTTTTTAGTAGTCTTACAGGCAGGCTCATTAAAAATAAAGTTTATGAGCCGAGAGATAGTGAAATGAAGCAGCTGTTAAACTGACACTTCAGTTGTCAGCCCAGCCTCTAGCTGCCTGTACTATATGGCTGCATACTTGAAAAATTACTGAAATGTTTAACTGGACTTTGACTCAGGGTCCAACTGCCTTTGTCCCCCAATTTATCAGGAAGTATGATATAATAAAAATGCCTCTTTACAAAGTCAGATCTCCTAGGCCTCTGGCATTGGGGTACAAATTTATTACTGCATAGTATTTACTGCAAACTTAACAGCTAGATGTGGTTTAAAATGACAGAAAACAATGAACCAAGAAACCTATAAAAGACTGAAAAGAATTATTAATTTGAAGAGTAACTACACCATCAACCATTTTTCATTATTTTTTAAGATGATGTTAGATTCATGACTAGGTGTTACTAATGATGTTATTAATACATTTTATGGTAGGGGAAACTATAAGAACCCAAATTAGCAAGACTCACATAGAAGTGAGGAAAGATCATTTGAAAAAAAATAGATCTTGAAATTGCTCATAATCTGCAAACCACTTTGCTTTTCAGCTTCAGAACCTAAGACTAATATTTTATAAAATATAGTGCTCTTAAGATGCAGAAACTGTAAGAATGTTCACACCTGTAATGTGATGTCATTGTGCAAAAGAGCTTTTGTATTTGACAAAATCTTCATTACAGGCTGGTTTTTTTCTGATAATCAATAAACAGTCATTTAACTGTTTTGGCACAACTTCAATTTATTTTCCCTCAATATAATAAATTATTTACAATTTATTTGTCTATTTTCAGGCTGTTTCAGTGTTCAAGAAAATAATTTCATCCATTTTTTAAAAGAAACAGAGTAAAGTCTAAAGAAAGGGCTATGCATCTTCAGGTATGCAATCAAATATTTATAACCTAATGTCATGCAAGAGATGTTTTCTATATATTCAGTATTTAATGAAGGAGATGGCTAAAGCCATACAAAGTAATTTTCCACTTTGTCAATTCAATTTCAATCAGTAGTCTCAATTTCAATCACGATAACACACTACTAAATAATCATTTTGTGCAAAGAAGAAGGCAATCATATATGCCCTTTGTGTACAACAGAAAAGGGAAAAAGTAATTTGTGTACATTGTGTCAGGAAAGATTAAGGATATAAATTAAGGAGAATTTTACAACTGTGAAGGAAAGGATGTACCACAGTTTACCTGAACAGACTATGCAGATTTCCATATTGGAGGCCTTAATAACAGCCAAGAAAAAGAAAATGCTGAAATAACACAAGCATAGCTGATTCTGGTAGGACACAAGTTTGGACTGGATGATCTCATGAAATTCCTTTCAGTTCTATAATTCTTTCACATATTCCTGCAAATGTTCTGAAACACAAACTAAAGCCTCCTATAATTTACCCCAACCAGAAAATTCAGTTTAAGGACTGCCCTAAAACTGACCTTTTGCCTTCCTGCATTTATACAATCATGGCATGCAATCTTCTGAACCAAGTTTTCGCAGTAACTGTGCTTCGATCCGCGCTTCTGTGCACACAGCTGAAACCACTACAACCCAATGCTTTAAGGAACTTATTCGAAATGTATATAGATGAAAAAGAATTAGGATCACTTCATTATATAGAAACAGTCGTTCTACTGTTATATACTCCCAAATATTTTTAAGAAAATGTTCCTCAAAAGAGAGATTTGATTTTAGAGAAAAGAAGGCAGATCAATTACACAGAATCCTGTGCTGCTTTAGACATTAATCTCAGGCAAACTGAATATTTACAAGATGTCAGAGAAATTTCATGTGCTCTTGTATTTGTGATCAGGTTTATAGAAGAATCTTTGAAAAAATAAGCTAGTATGTGTGGAGGTCAAAATTATTTTAGAAGAATGTGAACAGCTCAGAGGAATACTTCATTCTTTCTGTACCTTTTTTCTCTACCCTCTTGTAAAGACGACTCCTACTATGTTGTTGAAGGATTTTTTTTACCACTTTAGCCCATTACATAATTCCTTTTTTTCAATCAACATCATCATCATCATCAGTATTGTCAATTCTAATCCTTGAGCTATAGCCACTAGAGAGGTAACAGAGAGAAAGTAATTATACAGTTTCAGTATTTTGATTTGTGCATGGATCCAACAAAACATTTTAATGGATATTTTGAATAGATAAGACTGCTCTCAGTAGAATAACAAATGACTCTAGCTAGGGATGAGGAATGAATAATCATTGAACAGATTACTTCTTTTTTTTTCCTTATACTTATTTTTGTGTTTGTTGATCAGGACTTCTATTATTATTTTATTAAATACTGTTCTTAAATGCTCCAATTATCTGTGATTAAATCCTGCTCACGTTGGCATGTTGTGTGAGAGATCTTGTTGTTGTTATTGTTGTTTCTGTTTTTAACCAGAGGGCATGTCTTCAAGATTTGTGTTATCTATGTATAATGCAACCCGACAAGAGCAAGAGTGGAAAGGAAAAAGAGAATGATGACTCTGAAAGGGTTGTTTTCATTCTATGACAGACATAACATTGCTTGAGGTAAAGTCTCCTGGTTCTTCATACTGACTGAATGGCTGAGGCTACAGGTCACAAAGGGACATACTACAAACAAGCTGTCTTTCATGTTTCATGCTACATGGTCATCCTTGTAAGTATACATCCCTAAACTGTAAAGCTCTGATAAATGCTTCAATTTAAATGTTTATTTGATTTAACCAGTTTCTATATTTATTTGATTTTTTTTTCTATGCAGTCATTTCCATGACACCCACTTCTGTTTGCAGGGCAAACCAAACCATTTTTTTCAAGGAAATTAGCATTATTGGGGAGCCCTAATTTCTGCATTGGTGTGCTGCATATAGTTATTAATAAGTAAGATAAAAATCCTTTGACCCTCATATATTTAATAAACCATGGTGGAGGAATTTAGCAAATGAAGTAGTGGACAAAAAAGCAAGGGAGTGATTATAAGATGATGTGACCACTCCTTTGTCTTCTGCTGCCAAGCCAAACTCTCGCAGTTATTCTACAGTTAGTGCCACATTCAGTTGGAGCAAAAGTTCTTGCACTTCTGGTAGACTTTACAGGTAAATTAGATGAAATCTTTCTTTATTGAGTTCTTAAATAGCTTGCATATTGCTTTACCTCTGGCCATACACTAGTGAAGTTCACCTGTGGCTGCAGTGTTGGTTGGTTGGTTGGTTTGGGCTATCAGTGTGATCAGGGAACACTCAGCTGCCCACTACTGCAACAGATGCAGAAGCAGCAGCAAACAGAGGAGCACATTTCATTTAACACACACACATTAATCTTTGGTAAATATGTGTGTTATAGACATGGAAAAATTATTATGGACCCTGAAATGATAGCGAATTTCTTTGAATTGTTCAAAAAATAATTTCTTTGAATTTGAGTGGGATTGGTTGGCTACTAAAAACAGATATTCAAAAGGAGAAAGGAAGAAAAGGAACTCTCCAGGTTGAACTAGGTTGTGATGTGCTTGTGCAGAAAAGCAGGCAAATGTTTCCTCCTACTGTATAGCATCTCTAAAACTGAGGTGCATATATATGTTGACAAGATCATAGAATCATAGAATTGTTTGTTATTTGTTATTTAGAATTATTTACGTTGGAAAGTACCTTTAATATCATCGAGTCCAACTGTTATCTCAGCACTGCCAAATCCACCACTAAACCGTGTCCCCAAGTGCTACATCTATATATCTTTTAAATACCTCCAGAGTTTGGGGCTTGACAATCTTTTCCAGGAAGAACTTTTTCTAATTTCTAGACTAAAGCTTCCCTGGTGCAACTTGAGGTCATTTCCTCTTATCCTGTCACTCGTTACCTAGGAGAGGAGACCTCCGTTCAGGTAGTTGTAGAGTGCACTCACCATTAAGCCAACAGTGATACCAAAGTCATTAGCTTTTTTTCCCTGAAGTTTTAATCTTCTTCTGTGTAGAATGGCAAAATGTTAGTGAGGCAGGAGAAAACTGTTGCCTGTCACAATCTCTTAATCAGTTGCTCTCTGATGAGAGGAAAGTTTGTCATCCTCCAGACAAGATAACAGAAGTGACCAAACAGGGTTGCAGATTATGGCCTTACAAGGGAAGCAAGGAAAAGAAAGCAGATCATTTACTGACACTTCTGCTTATCAAGCGCTGTGAAGGTGAAGAGGAATAGCTGGCATATATCAATGTATGTGTAGACTGAGGAAGAACAAAAATATTGTTTTTGAGGCGTCTGCATTCAAATCTATAAAACTAAGACTAGCTGCTTTGCTCTGCAGCTATATAAAAAGAAATGAAGCACTAAACTAGCAAAAAAAAGTAGCAGTAAATTTTTTAGGGGGAAGCCTTTCATTCCCCAGAGTACAGCAGTCATTTCAGTGAGGAGTACATGGACAGGTTGATACGCTGCCCTTGTAATATAATTTGGAAAAACAAAATCATCTCTAATGAGTTGCAGCTGAGCAAATCATTATTCACCTCAGAGCTCTTTTTATCAAATTATATTTTAGCCAAGCACTTGCAAAATTGTGAATAACGCTGCTGTGGAAAAAGTTGGAACAAAATTATAGTATGAGCAGAAGCAGCAGAAATGCATTTTCATATATTATTAGTAGGGTATGTAAAGATTCACCTGCATAAGTTCCCATGCTCTTTTGTAAGTGCTAATATTTTGACATCAATGTGGTAATTCATATGTAGATTTTTCCTTCCTAACCCTCAAGAGTTAAGAGATATTTTAGTTTTCCAACTTTCTGATAAAAATCAGCCCATTTTGCATGAATTCATTTTATATTAAGCGTTATATCACTAAAACTGGCACTGTGTTCTGGGACCTCCAATATGAGAAGGGCATAGACCTGTCGGAGTAAGTCCAGAGAAGGGCTATGAAGATGATCAGAGAGTTGGAACACCACTCCTATGAGGAATGGCTGAGAGAGTTGGGATTTTTCAGCTGGGGAGAAGGCTCCAGGAAGATCTTATAGTAGCCTTCCAATACCTTTTTACAAGAACATGTAGTGACAAGACAAGGGGGAATGGCTTCAAACTGAAAGAGTGTAGATTTAGATGAGATATTAGGGAGAAATTCTTTACTGTGAGTTTGGTGAGGCAGTGGAACAAGTTGCCTGGAGAAGTTGTAGATGCCCTGTTCCTGGAGGTGTTCAGGGCTAGGTTGGATGGGGCTTTGAGGGACCTGATCTTCTGAAATGTGCCCTACCCATGGCAGGTGGAGTGAAACTAGATGTTTTTTAAGATCCTTTCCAACCCAAACCATTCCATGATTCTATGAAATTACTGCCTTATTTTTATCACAGCAACTAAATCTAGGCTAGAAAACTGTGTTACACAGGTTTATACAATGGTCTATATTAGCAGAGATTTTCTGATACTATTGGAGATGTTCTTCAAGAACAAAGTTTCTTGAAAACGGGCTTTAGTCTTTGTCATTATTTATGAGTGTAGTTCAAATCTCTTCCAAACTAGAGTGTCCAAAAGACATATAGAGGAAAACTCACTTTAGGCAAAAGGGTTGTTTCAGTGTATGCTAAGACAACAACAATACATTACTAATACTTTTTAAGCAGATCCCATACAAAATTATCCCTTTTTTTGTTTGTTTGTTTTTGTTTTTGTAATTCAATAAATCCTATTGCTTAGTATCAATGCATAAAAGAGTATAAAATAGAAATAATATATGTATTAAAGTATTTCCTCCGTTTTCACAAAACCAGTTTCTAATGCTCCATAGCAATATTTTATGTATTAATGGTTTTCATTAAAAATGGTCAGAAAAAGTTAATATTCCATTTGTAAAAATCTCATAAGATGTGAAATTTCATTGCTTTTCCATACCTACCGATTTTAATCTCATTTTAATTTTTTTCATTAGCTCCCATTCAAGTTTTTGTTTCCTGATTTTTATATTTTGGACAGCTGGAGGGGAGGTGAGTGGTTTCTTGTTTCAGTTTGAGTTTTTTGTTTTGTTTTGCTTTTTCTAATTTAGGTGGTTATTATCCATCAAATGGATTAAGAATAGATGAAGAATTTATCTATGCCTCTTGGAAGCAGGATAATGTAGGATATTCCTAATTCTGGGGTCTTGCTTTTTAGTGTTATTGCTTGTACCATACCAAATTTGATAGGCTTCAAGAGCATTTAAAAGCAAAATGTCCTCTTATTTGAGGCATTTTTTTTCTTGGATACCATCTGAAATAGGCCTGTGGGCTCCTAACCACTGATTCTATTCTTGGTCCTGTAGTTACTCGTATCTAATCACAGTACAAATAAATTTCTTAACCTCAGCAAAGATTTTACCATGTTTATCCAAATAAAGTAAAAAAACTGTAAGCCATATCTCAGAAGACATTAGTCCAAATTAGCCAAGTACTAGGTAAAGTAAACAATTCTATGTAAAATAATTTGGCAGACCATTTTCTGCTTCCAGATCAAAAGAAGATAATGAGCAATGAGGACCATACTTCATAATATTACACAGACTAAGTTTGAGTCATTAGATCATCATCTAATCTGCCTTTCTACTTATAACAGTCCATTAAGGTAGCAAGAGATACACTTTAAAGAGATTAAAATATGTTAGACCGAAGTAGTTCAGTTTTCAGAAAATGAAACTATATGCTGAGGGTAGAGAGAGAGAATAGGCTTCAGCAAGGTCCATAACTTCTGCTATAGCAGTAATTGATTTGGTAATTTGGTCTGAAAACCTAAATTATGTCTATCTTACAGAATTCAAAAATCCTCCATATTCTGAGAAGTTAATACGCTATTACAGAAAGGAAGGACATTTTTCATTATTAACAAAACTCTGGTGATCAGTATGTGACTAAGAACTTTCCAGAAGGAACTGAAGAAAGGATATTCTCTGCCACTAGATTTTATTAAACCTTATGACTTTACTTCATCTCCATCCACAATAAAAAAGACACTTGGAAGAATTTTTTGTTGTAATCTTCTGTTTGTCAAGAACTCACTTAACAAATTGCACATCATTGGGCAAAATATTCTTAGATACAATGACTGGTAGCAGACTCAAGACACTGTGCTTGACTAAGAACATTTTCTTAATGCAAAGCTGCAGATACTGCAAACACATCAGGACAATGCAAGAAATCCAGAACAAAATCTGGTATAAGATCTGTGATGTTTCTTTTTCTGCTCATCAAGTTATTGCTTGATCCTCTAGGTTATGATTCCAGGAGGCAAAGTATACCTATTCATCACTTTGAATTTTCCACTTATAGTGCTTTAGGAAGAATAATCCTAATTAGGTTCTTTAAATATTATTATTAGAGCTAAGCAAATAATTTCCCAAAGGTTTATTTCATGGATTTGGGCATTTTTGTCCCTTAATATGTTCAGTGAATATATTTTCTTATTAGTCAACCAGCTGTATAAGCTGGTCAAACAATGTTTGTTGAATTCATTTGATGATTGATTTGTACCAAATGATGGATAAATTATTCATGACTAATTGGTTCCATTATTAAAATTATTCTAATTATCATCCCTAGTTTTAAAAGGAACCTTTTAAAACTCCATAGTGCACAAAGTAAAATAAACTAACAGAAGAACAGGCTGTACATTTGTAGCATAGCTCACACTCATCATTCCCTTAACTACTTTTCCTAAAACTCCTATCCTGTAGGACACGGTGCCCTTGGAAGACTTAAACTGAGTGTTGATCTCCATAAGTCAAACCGTCCCTCTCTACTATTTCATCATGTTCAAGTACATACATAGTCTCTTCAGAGGCCCTGTGGTTATTATATTTTTACCATGCCAGGGATTTTCTGAGTTGTCCTATGAAGATGTAGTAACATTAAGAAGGAAGAGTGGCTAAGCACTAATTCAGAAGACTTGAGATAAATTTCCTGCTTAAGTTGTCTCAGTTCTCCATCAACAAAAAATGGAAAGGCAGTACAGACTGATCTCAAGAATATGTTGAGGAGATCTATTAATTTAAAACTGCAAATTATTCTGAAATTGTTGCAATAGAATATTAAGTATAATATTGATATATGTATCAAAAAGTGGTCCATGAGTCCAGACAACATAACTTAACCAACAGAAACCCTCTTTTCTTCTGAGGTGCCATAACCTACATCTGAAGTGCCAGGGCATGCAGCAGAGGCAGTAAGTCTGCCTGCCACATTCTGTAAGTGACTGGAAAAAGCTGTGTTATTCATGGTGCTGGGATTTATAGGCAAAGTATATTATCTTTAGCATTATGGGTGTATTTTCAGCTTTAATGACTCTCCATCTTTACAAATAGACTTTCAAATGCATTTTGAGATTAAAAGATGGTGCCATTCTAGCATGATGTACAGAGCTACCATGTTGGTCTCAACAAAAGTCTTGAGTTAAGCTGAAGAACACACAGCACTAGCTGGGTTTCTGCTACTTTAATACTGCTTCTTACGGGTTGAAATTTGTCCCATGTCAATTCCAGGTGAGTAATAGAGAAAAATGTGAAAATACAAGAAGCTTTGTGCATAAAGCAGTGAATCTACAGTAGTTACATACAATAAGGAAACAATCTAAGGGGGTCAATCACCTGTGGTTATGTGGTAAAATTCTCCACTATATATAGCAAAGAACTGTGGTTTCCTCACATAAAACTCTCTATCCCTTCTCTGTCCCAGAAAACCGTGCTTTTATTGCCTGCTGACAATGGCCTCTCTGCTATGCTATTCTCTAAAGGACTGTAGGCATTGTCTAGGAGAGTGCTCACTGGTATGGTCTGCAATGGTGTCAGGGAGCATGCTAACAGATACACAGTTTAAACAGTGCAGATGACTACAAGGATGGCTTTTAAGTTTATTTACTAGTGTAACTATAAGCTTCCACTTCAGCACTTGTGTAGCCAGGTTAGCAGCGTCTGTAGCCAAGGAAGTATTCTCTGGTTCCCATCATATTGAACACTCTTCTTTAGATTGTATTTTCTTAGGCACAGCATCATGTGAATTCTACTACGTGATTTCTGATTCTAGATCATATGTGGCTTGTTTGGAGGGCAAAAAGACAGGGATCTGTCTGTATTCTATGCTTTAATGTATTAAATATTGTATTTATGTATATTAACTGCTTTATATCAACTTCAGGAACATAATTTTGTTGAAGATTATGCATCTAACTTTCTTTTACATATTTCAGATAATAAATGAAAGGCATTCAGCTCAGACTCAGATTTTATGGGAATATTCACAGAACTGAGTGATACCCCACTCTATTCCTGGTCTCAGTTGGTAAAATAACTTTATTGGTAAGTTAAGCATGCTGAGACATCTCATAAATGCTTTCATAAGCACACATATTTATTATAGCAACACCGTCTGTCAGCAGCTTCCTTATAAAGCCCTATTTTCAGGGATTTATGGAACTGACATATGTATCGTGGGGGGACAAACCTACATTTGCAGGGCGATGACCTTATAGGTCTTTACCTCTATCTTCTCTGATTCTTTAAATATGCTGCGTTGTTCACTTTGAGAAGTAGAAAGATGTAAGACAGACCAATTTTATTTGTCAACAGCTCCCAAGTGTAAAAGAAGTCCACTTTTTTTCATTAATTTGTCTGCATATGAACTCGACATAAATTTTGTGCAGCAATAAGATGTTTAGGCGCTTGTGTAATTTTAAAGAAGCTTTACCTATTTTTAAATTTTCTTTGGCAGAAAGAATGTTTCACAGTGTCATTTACTCATAATTAATATTTACAAAAAGGAAATATAGAAAAAAGTTATAAATCTGTTCTAGGTTAGAAATCTGTTCTTTGGTTCAACCAGTCAGACCCATGGACCTGAAAAATTACCAGTGCCTACCAAAGCCAGGTAAGTCAAAATACTGAATAGCATGAAACAGCATTTTGCATTGTTTGAGTTGCAAACTAGCATGGACATAACATGTGAAATTGTTGCTAGAGAATAAAACACAAAATTATTAAATGCAAAACTATTGCAGCCAACTTAACGTGTTTTTTGAGCATGAACACTAACAGGAGAGATGAACATGCAGGCAGCTATATAAAATAGAAAAGTTTCCATTTAGTGGGGAAAATTCCTTTGACAATCTATTCTGTCCTATTTTAAAAATAATTCTTGCTTTGGCCTACCCTGAAACTGAATCCCAGACCTCAAATAAATTGGATCTAACAAAACAGAAATGCAGCTCAAAGGAATTAATCAAAATCTGCTCTAAGCAGCAATCCAGATTTGAGGAATGACTGCCAGGCTACTGCTTTTCAAGCCACCAAAGAATTTTAAAGATGTTATGGAAGTGTTGCACTTGGTTGAGTGGTTGGGAAGTTATGAAGCACAGAGCTGTATTAGCGTGCCTCTGCTGAATGAGAAACTGAGCAGCAGACTTTGGAAAAGGATGCAGAGTAATAAGAATGTCAGTAGAATATATCATGCAGGCAAAACCCATTGTCCATGAGAATCTTCAAAGGCTCACTTCCCACTGTAGTATTAACCTGGCTGAATGCTCCAGCTAGGGACACAGAGGGTAATCAATATACTTAACATATACCATGGTAGCATATTTATAAAGCAATATACATAATGCATTATATTTATCCATATAAACATATTTAGGCAGTACATAAATGTATAATGCCTATGATTTGCAAAGAAACTTTTTGTTAGGCTTTTTGAAAAATCCCCATGTAGTATTTCTTCATCTAGAGTTACTTTTTTTCAAGACACTGCAATAGCTTTACCCTATAATCATTTCCTATTGTTACATTCGAAGGTGAAATTCTAAATCTGATAACAAAAAGAAATATCATTCCTGGCTTCCTACTCTGCAATTAAAGAATTCACAGTACTATGAATTTCTCAGCAAATCTCTCTTCCAGTAAATCTCATTTATTCACATCTCATTTTCTAATAAACTAAAATACGTCTTGCCTCTGACACCTATAAAAATTTCACACAGTGGACATGAAAGAAGGCAATCTGATGCATTTTTCCACTTCTACAGTAAGCCAAGGCTTATTTCACAAACACCAGCATTATACAAGATCCAAATAATATCCATTAATATAAATTATTCTTTCTCAGATGTGTTTTCCTCCTGGCATCGCTTATCAGAAACTTGAGAGTAAATAAGTAAGTTTCCTTTCACACCAATGATTAGTAATGAATAAACAGAGCAAGTACTAAAGCTGACTTTGCACCTACTGAATGCTGCAAGTGTCTGTACTCGTTTGATATGCATCTAGCAAAGCTTGGGTGTTCCCAAAAGGCCACTCCATGAACACTGAGAGAGCAGCGTCTGCTAGTGGTGCCTATAAGACACAAAGAAGACAGAAAGTATTTATATAAGTGAGAGCAATTGGAAAGAATGAACCTTATTTAATCTATATTCCATGCTATTTTAAAGGCACACACAGAAACAATTTCATGTAATGATCATTGGTATATAGAGAGTAGTATGAGATTCTGAAACACATTTCAATGTTTACTTGATTGCTTTTTAGCAGTGTTTTCTTAATTAAAAAGATTTTTATGTTTCCCCTCACTTTCTTCACTTTGCCTGATAGATCCAGTCAAACGGATTTCTTGTCAGCTTTTTCTGCCTGGCTATAATGCTCATATGTATGTGTATACATCTATAATGCTCATATGTATGTGTATACATGTTTATATATACAGATATATATATATACACACCACAGACCCATGCATACATGTAAGCTGTAAGAGACAGAATATGTACATGTGTATATTTGCATGCATATGCATAAGTAAATATGCGAGGTTTATATAGATATATTCTCATATATGTATATTTAGATGATTCTAGTAATAATTTATCTAGGACACAATGCAAAATATTTCTCCCTTTTTTATCATCATAAGAATTCAAAGTAGTACTGTACCTGTGGCATTGAGAGGACATCGATTGAATGCCATGTCGCCAGCTGGGGTCCTTTTCCACACCATTGACATCAAATAGTCTTCAGGACATATTTCATAAGGCGCTGTCATTTATAAATAAGAATTTAAATAGAAACATTAACATTTTTTATATCAGAAAAATAAGTGTTCAATTTCATCCTATTTTTTCTGAGATGAGTATGTTAACATAATTTGAGTTAATTTTAAGTTTGAAGTACAAAAATGAGAAGCCTGAAATTTTGCATATCTGTCTTGTGATGGTATTTATTTCATATCACCGGTGGCTTTACTCTCTCTAGCAAGCCAGCACTTTTTAGGTTATAGTTGCAATGTTAATAAGTTTGAATCTTTCCTTGTTGCTCTATTTTGATCAATAACACTAAGCAGCTATCAGAAGATGATGAGACTAAAACTGTGATAAGCTATGATGCTAATCTTAAACTAAAATTTGTAAAGATTTTTCTAAAATGGAATCTGTATCTGAAATAATCAGTTCTGAAAGAGTTGAAACATTAAATGTGTTAAAGGTGCTAACTGAGAGCTGTATATTCTTAAGGTTATTATAAAAGCAGGTTGTTTCTTTGAAATGTGTTTCAGTACAAGTTGGTAATTAAGAAAGTATAGTCAATAATGTGGGACTGAGTGTCTATAAAACAAAATAACCTTTTACTGGTTATTGCAATACCATTTAAAGGGAAAAATATTGTCACAATTTTGTAGTAAAGGAACTGCATGGGGAAAAATAAACTTCAGCAAATGCTTCATGTTTTACTCTCACATGGTCATGACTACAGATTCCTTTTGCTTTTTGTATATTACTGTAGATTCCAGTTTATGAGTTTTGAGTAAATTAGATTAACACAGAAAACATCTGCCTGAAGTAATCTCATAACTCACATCACTGACATGTTAGTTACGGAACTCTAATTTACTACAAGTTCAGCAGAGAAAATCAGGAATTGTTTACTATTATATGCATTTCCAGAAAAAAATGTAACCCTGTCGTATTACAGCAAAGTGGTTGCAAAGCAAGAAAAAAGAAAAGAGAAAAGAAATTCATTCTAGCAGATGGTGTGATAAGGCAGAAAGCAATTCAATGATTCACCCATGGTTGCACGGGAAATCTCTAGCAGAGACAGGAACAGACTACAGATTTTGCCCATCCCATTATCTAACCCATAAAATCGTCTATCTTTCCTGTTTTGTACTTCTGCTGACGGAAGTGTGAGCAAGGGAACTGAGTAGACTTTTGCACAAAGCTGTACCCTCTCTTTGTAGAGGACAAAGAATACCTAGCAGATGGCTCAGTAATACTAATATGAATCACAGTTGGGCAGAAAAATTGCTTGCTAAATTTGCCTCACCATCAGCATTCCTGAATCGTAAATGAAGACAGTTAGTGCTGCTAAAAAAGCAAGAGATCCATTAATGGCAAAACTCAAAGAAAGTCAGTTATATCCATATTCTAGAATACTAGCCCTGCTTCAAATATGCCCACAGAGTGAATGCATCTGGGCAGTGTTACACTGGGAAAAGCCAGATTTTGATAAACATAAGCCGTCTGGTGACATAAGCAAATGCAATTATCATTCTATTATGACCTTATAAACAAAAGAAATGTTCTGTTTTGGGGAGCGCAAATTAACATAATAAGGAGGTAATACTATAAATTACATAAATTTGCTAGCACTTACAGCTCTTTGAGAACTATATTTGTTATGCAATTGTGGCCATTTCAAATGTGTTGTGTTCATCAATAGCCACTTTAGGTGTTGATTCTCATAACTAAAACTCTTACTTCCCTCCACATACTGAATGTTAAATGTGGAGGTTTTTTTCTGGAAAAAAATATATGCATGCATTTATACACACACTTAAATACACTATATTTTATCTTTTACATTAGCAAGTCACAGGTAATATCAGAGATTTCCCATCTATTTGGAAGGATATTAGTGTGCTTTCGAATTAAAATTTTCAGAACTCAAGATTATATTGAAATTTTAACCTAGTGCCAGAGATAAACAATGCATTTGTGTGTTGTGTTCAAAGCAAAAGGCACTTCCAAGACCTAGAGTTATCAGGAAAGAGGAGTGGAAGCAGCTGGAACTTGGAAGAAGTTTGGCTTAGCCCAGGCAATGAAGTTTTCCTGGTCTCTGGCTGACTCTTGTCCTTTTAATGCCTTGTACAAGGATCAAGGAATCAAGGAATGCTGCGGATAAAAACAAATCCGTTCTTCCCTAAGCTAAAACATATCTGGCAGAGCTTACTCATCAGGCATCCACCCACATTAAAGCATCTGTGAGGTTTCAACCCATGTCGCTCATGGAGTTATTATAGTCACACTGGAGTGGTACCATATCTGAGTTAAAAAGCCTCATTGGTCCTGCTGGCTCTTCTCAGGACCAGTTCAAATATTTTGGTAACTATGCCACAATTAATTCATAACACACCCACAGATAAATATGAGTTTGCTGTACAAAATCATAGAGAACTATCAGAATTTAAAAGCAAACAGCAAATACTGAGGTAAAATTTGCTGTCATTGGCAAATATAAGGTAGGTCTCTTTCCCTCGTGAATCAGCAGTATCTTCCCACGCAGAGCATGCACTCAAATGTAGCACATTATACCCCTGTAATGATAGGCCCGAATTCATCCCATCTGAGCACAAATACTCAAAAAAGCCAATGGTTTAGAAGCACAGTCTTCTTCTGACATTACTGGAGAGAGGATGTGCATCTCCCAGAGGCATTTGACCCACTTGGGATCTGTGGAAGCTCTGTACAGCACACAAAGGAAGAGACACACGCAGCCTCACAGAGGTTACCATCTAGGTGGGCAGATAAATACAGGAAAGGGTAATGAAAGGGTGGAGCAAGTTAGCCTACAGCACACAGTAGCTCAAATGATGGTAGAACTACAGCTCCTCTCTTCAATCCTAATTCAGCGCCCCGGGCAAAATTATCATAAACAAAGGCAACAGGAAAAAAAACTTTTGAATGTCTTACAAAATATTGTTGTAATCAGAGATAAACCAAAACCCAAAGTTTTAACTTTATTATTTTTCACTTGCCAATTATTTGAATTTTCTCCCTTCTCATATTCTATCTTATCTAATATTGCTGTGAAAAAACTTCTACCATCAGTAGGAAATCATTAGCCAGTCTTTGGTAGCAGTTGTGCACTCTTGTCTTTCTATTAACTAACAAGATAGTCTTGCATTGTTTTCAGTAATATTTAGGTCTAAAAGGTTCCTGTATTAGGCTTTCTACTACTGAAAATATGCTTATAAGAAAAATGCCGATAATTTCTTTTGATTAAAACCCATGTAAACATTAACACTGAAAACATGTATAGAGTTAATATAGATTTAACTATTACGGACTTAAGTATTTCTGAAAACCAATACTGTATTATTGGAACATGACATATTCTTAAAGCTGTCATGAGAACATAGTCCTATTTTTATAAAAATAAGTTTACAGATGTCTTCTACCCTGAATAATGCTGCACTTTGTTTTTGGTTCTCACATATCTTCATTTTTACTGATACATTTGGTGAAAATTGCCTTATTTCTCTTACACATTCTTCTACAAGTTTCTGATCATCCTGCCATATAACTCCTTATCAGATGCAATTTCTTTTATTACCTAGCTGTCTTCATTATTCTTATGGGACAGACATAGCGTTCATTCATCTTGTGTAAGTTTTCTGCTGCGACCCCTGAGTGACTGGCCACTTATCAAATACAGAAGATTTTTTACTTTCTCTGATTTGTTTCCAGTTTTCTGAAGTTATCCTTCACAGAAAAAGATTTTGAGTGCAAAGTACTGCTGACCTACTAGGAGTGAAATTTAACTTTAGACATTTGGGATGCAATGCAAGAGCAATAACTGATCCCAAAATATCTTCAGATCTTTGTTTTTCATTCCCAGATTACTACACAATGGAAGAAAAAAACAACAGTTTTAAAATTTATAGCTGTAAATAAAAACAAATTATAAAGATACTCAAAATTTTTCCAGAAACCAAGCTGTTTGAGAAACCAACTTTCAGATAGTAGTTCTGAGCCTGCCTCTCTTAATGCTGCTGAATGCAGTCCATGTCCCAGCTCTTTGAAGAGAATCACTGAGAAACTATGAAGAAAATTTTGTATAATGTTCAGATAATGCAGGATTCAAACTACAGAATGTCCAGTCAAGATTTTCAGTTATCAAGTAAACAACTCTGTTTGCGATCTTATTAACATCAGCCACCACAATAGAAAAAGGTTTTATTAGTCTTTTGCCTCCACAGTTTAAAGCAGCTAAAATTTAAATTTTGTAAGTCTATAGACCTCTGGGTAATAGAAGCAGGTGCAGTTTCATATCCTTTACAAGAATATTACGTGGTTCTACACACCTGAGGATCTTGTTTTATGCAAAGCAATGCTAATACAAGAAAAAGGATTAACATTTTAGTTTCACATGTTTTTCAGTGGCTTACATAGAAAAGAAACCAGTGAGACAAAAATAGCTTTTCTGAACTATTTTAGGGCTATGGAAGAAAAGCATACAAATAACAAAATTTGTTTCTACTTTGAACAACTCTTTATACCACTTTCCAATTTTACTTCTGGTTTATAGAATGGAAATCTGTATATAATTTTATGAAATTTTGGTAAATTATCCACTCTCTACATTTAAATATGAGACTCTTCAGTAAACGTCAGTCTAGAGGCAAATAAATTTGTAATTCATATCTAACGGTCTGCACAAGCATAGCTTGTTAAAAGGTACTCTAGGTTATAGTTTCTATAAGCACACTGATTCTAATCTGGAATTAATCAAGTAAATAAATAAATTCACCAAATGGCAAAAAAATCTCTGTGTGCATTTGACTTGTAAATACATCTGTAAAATATTTTATTAACAGCAGGTGGCAACCTTTGAAAATTGGACTGCAGTAGTATGGTTTTACTTTTAAATGTACAAATACAAATTATTTCAATAATGGTTTTATAAGCAGAAGCTAGTTCATCTGACTGTCTGCTTATTGAGAAGATTCATATTAATCTTCTATTAATGTTGTGCTTTTATAGAGGAAGTCTGCATTAGCTATGGAAATTAGTTTGCTTAGGAATCCAATGCAAATACTATTTTGTATTGCTTCTCAAATAATGAAATTTTTATTAAAATTAAAGAGATAATTTAAAGAGCAAAGTAAATTCAGTTAACTTCTACAGTATTGTGTTATAACTTTCCAACTACAAATAGTCTTTTTGTTGCTCTTCAAATGCAATGGGATTAATTGTTCCTACTGTGCGGCAAATACCTTGAAAACTGTTCTTTGATGGCTGTCAAGGGATAAACATGCTGCCTATGAAAAATATGGGCTTGATAACATAAAATTCACATCTGATAAACTTCTCATTTCCTGACCCAAAGCATCCCTGCCATTTAAGTCCTTCTCTGATTACCAGAGAACACAGCCAGTGAAATGTCCAGAAGTCAGATTGCTAGATTGATTTTTTGCTGCTTCCTGACTTGCAGTTCCGATCACATAATTTCCCAAGTGAATGGCTAAAACATCCTACCCTCCTAACACCTTATTTTGTTATCTTTCAGCTATCCAACAATGCATTCTTTTACTTTAGGACAATGTGTGTTTACCAATAAATATTATCTGATTCACCAGATATTCTTCTTTATTCATCATTTTTGAAAAAGCTCAAAAGTACACTTTTATTAGCTTTCAGTGGGAAATGAATCTGTTGGGAGGGCAAAGTAAAAAGTAGTACAAAGCATTATATTTAAAGAAATGATACTTAAGCATTATATTAAAACAGCAAAGATGTGTCTTGCCTTTTAAATTACTTTCCTTTTTATAAAATATTGCTCATGTATTCATTCATTCATTCTCTATGGTAAGGCTCACTTTATCCCTTATTTTTACTGCACTAGAATTTACCCCAAATGTATTAGAGATGCCACTTGTACACTGGATAAAAGGAATTTCAAATTACAAAACCAGCCCTCATATTCTCAGATACAGTGCATTCAAAGAGATTTTCTGTAGCAAATTGTTCATGCGCCAAATACTATAGGCATTCCTAGGCAATCAAATATCTCTGTGATAACTTTTTTTACTATGCTATTTTGCTTTATTCAAAACATGATGCATTGCTCATATGTCCAATAGGGCTAATTTGCACCTAGCTGCATAAACAGAAATCTACCAGCAGTGACTTGTCTAAAAAACAAGGCCAGATACGGCTCTTTATTCCTATTCCTCTATGGACACTGATCTTGTCTTTCCTAAAGATGCCCATTAAAGTAACCCATATTGTAGTGTGAATAACAACAGCAATTATATTTTCATCTCACCAGGACACCTCTGTTCACTGCACCGTCTAACTTCCTCTCCGGATCCTTCACACTGTTGCCCAGTCACAGCAGCACCTTGACAGATCCTTATCCGCCTCTCCCAGCCACCATCACAGGATTTGGAACAGCCACTCCAGTGGCCCCATTGGTTCCACTGGCCATTTGCTGTTTGGAAAAACATAATTACAATGGTGACATGATAACAGTCATAATGGAGAACTAATCTTTTTTAAAATGTATTTATATAGTGCTGTTGTACAGTAATGATATACATTTACAATAGCCTTAAAAAAACTAAATAAAAACATTTTTGCATGTGATATTTTAAGATTTTGATTTTTACGTGTTCTGACAGAGCAAATGAGGGTTAAAGGTAAGTACATATAGAATCGACACACCCTGAAAGGCTGCTTTTGTAGTGTCAGAGGATCATGAAGTAGTCTCAGCATAAAAGGGAATCAATACATATATGTTTAGTTTCTAGGTTCATTAAAAACTTATGTTTTTTAGGCTTCAAACATATCTCCGTAAACTGTTGAATGTCCTTCAAACAGCAATAAAACCAGAAAGCTGATGTGCAGTGTTCATGCAGCTTTTCAGGGCACATTCTTTAGCTTTTTACCTGATCAAGTAAATAAGAATGAGGCCCCAGGAGTCACAGAATCACAGATCTGCTAGGGTTGGAAGGGACCTCTGGGGATCATCCAGTCCAAACTCCCTGCCAAGGCAGGGTCACCTAGAGCAGGTGACACAGGAATGCATCCAGGTGGGTTTTTAATATCCCCAGAGGCGACTCCACAAACTCCGTGGGGCAGCCTGTTCAGTGCTCTGCCACCCTCAATGTAAAGAAGTTCTTACTCATGTTGAGGTGGAGCTTCTTGTGTTTTAGTTAATGACTTCTTCTGTTTTAGCCTCCCTGTGGCTGGAGCCGCTGGGTACTCACCGGTGCACTCGGGGTTGTAGCACTCGCGGCTCTCGGCCCAGGGCCCTCTGCACTCGGAGCCGCCGTGGGCCGCCGCCGTGCACTGCCGGCTCCGCTGCTGGGTGCCATTGGAGCAGGTCACCGAACACTGGCTCCACGAGCTCCACTCTTGCCACTGTCCGTCCACTGCCGCCGCGGCCGCAAAAGAGATGGACACAGCAGAGTTACCACCGGAGCCAGGCAGGTGACCATAGCCCCTCAGGCTGGGCCCAACCTGGTTTCTTATGACAATCAAATACAGAAACCAACACTGTGAGCTGCTTTAAAGTAATTAAAACTGTTTTCCTTTTTCTTCAAGTAAAGAGTATTCCATCTCCTCTAATTGTACACAGATATAAAAGATTATTTTTGTCACATATGGTTTGAAGGGTCTTATTAAAAACAAGGCTTTATAAAAAAGACTGTTCTTGTCTTTTTAGGCAAAAGTGAGGGCCATTCTTCTATCACGTAAATAAACCCTGAGCCCTTTAAAGTGATTTATAACAGCTACAGTGATAGTTCAGATAGGTCAGATTATAAAGTTATTGGTCCTGACTGTGAAAGTAGATGTCTTTAGTTGAACAGGAAAAGGAAAACAGGAGTTACCACTTTGCCTCACATACAGTCTCTCTTCTCTGTATCCACAATGCTGAATATATTTTTATCATTCATCATCTCTGTAAGGTAAATTATCCCAATTCTTCAATATTCTTTTGAGATGAAATGTAGCAGGACAGAAGCTGCCTGTCTTCTTTCCTTTCTTATCAGATCTGCTGTTGTGTTTGCATATTGCATAATCTTCTTTCTGAACTTGTCAAGTTAAATGTCTAAACAATATGGAAATGGTGGAAATGGTTCTGTATTTAGTAATTTATATTAGCCCATGCACTTGAGTTTGGATGAATATTCTCCTGAGTAAAGGTTAATGACTATTATTAATTTTGTATATCAGAAAGCTTCTTGAGATAAATGAAAATATCAAAAACCAAGATAATGAAAAATATAAACCAATTATGCTTCCATACAAGTTAAAAATTGTATGCTCGATAATAATAGGACTAGACAGTCTGTTTAAAAACAGGCAAGCATTATGAAATGTGTTATGACTAATAGTGCTAATTCAGGATCCTGCATTCATACAGATTTTGGCCATCATCAGTTCCTTGCCGATGCAGTTAAATACAGTCTCAAAATGTAGGTTCTAATATAATTTTGATTAATACTCATCCTTGAAAACCTGGTTCTATAACCACTAGTGCTATATAAGCACCACCACTCCAAACGAGGAATTTCACTTGGTGCACTTGCCACATCCTGTTTACAGGATTCTTCTAAAGGGGAGCTGGAATAGCAGCTCCCTAAGCTGATGGTGTTAATATCTAAAATAGGAAGCAGAATCTTAAAGTTAGTGATTAAATATACTGTTCTGTGTGGGTGCATCACTGTTCAGTGTATAATGGAGGTAAACTATTTTGCCATTGTCAGATATTAACAAGAGAACATTTCAAAGATGTTATCCACATCCCCAGCCTAGGATCTCAGCACCAGTAAATTAAAGGAGGAGATTTTCTGAGGGTTTTCCCTAAAGTTCTATATTAAATATTCTATGTAATTCCTGGTTGTGAACCACTTCTCAATGCAGATGCCTGTGAAGCTATGAAGCTGTGCCCTTATTATTTATTCAGCAGAAAATGAAAATCTTTCCAAACATGGAAGCAAGTTCCACTCATTAATCATAAAAGGTTTATGTGAAGAGGAAAACATTATGAAAATTACGTTTCAATGCACCCTCTTCAGTTTTATTCGTTGCTATATAGCATTATTTAGGGTAGGAAAGATCGAATCAAGTATTATACTGTCTTTGGAGAAAACTCATTCTGTGGCTTCTCATATATATTTCATACATCTCTCTTATTTATCTTTAGGAGAAAATAACATGTGAGTTTTCTATTTCAGAAATAGCCTTAAAAACCAGAGAATTCAATATGAAGATTCCCTTAAAAAATTGAACATGCAAATTGCAGCAAATCTTAATATTGAGCAAAGACTTAAAGTTTTATTTTTAAATGTAACAGTATGGAACTGCCTCTGAAAGTCATCTAGATATAAATGACAGTTCAAAATCCAGAGCTCTCAAATAATTGTTTATTTTGACAAATTAGGTGTAATATCTTTTGTGTTTCTTCACAATATTGAAGTGAATTGGATGCATTAATTTCTTCTCTGCTGTTTTATTGGCATTTGTCTTGTTGACAACTCTGCTCCAATACAATATATCATATTAGTTTGGTGTACACACATGTAAAATTGCACAGCTACCAATTTGGCCAAAAACTTGACTAACTCAAAAGTTTTGTGGCTGCATTCAACACTAAGATGTTTCCACAAATTTTGTCCTAAAGTTAGAATAGCTTTATTCCAACTTTCTGAAATGCTTTGCCACAGTTCAGGTTTCATAAAGCTCTCAGAAATTTAGCTTTAATAAGGCACTTAGTTCCTTTTTTTCCCCTTCATTTCAGTTTTCAAAATGTTAAACCACCATTTGTTAATGTGATGTCTGTCCATCAATCCTGTACAGGAAGAGTTCTGGTCATGGAGAATCTATTTGCAGCAGAGTTGTGAACTGTGAATAGTCTACGAATCCACTGCATGGGCAACCTTCACACTGTCAAACAGAACTCATGAAAGAAATTTCTCACATTATTGTTACCTGGCATTTTTTTAATACCTAAGTACTAGAATCAGTTCAATAACAATAAACTATTCTTATATATAATATTCTTTGTGGTTATTGAACTTTTTGCAATACTCAGGTATTATATGCACACACATATTATATGCATATATATATGTGTATATATGTATGTATACATGCATTTTGAAAAATTTGTTCTAAATTAATCATAATCTAAAGACAAAAAGTTAAAAATCAATTTTGAAAGAACATATTTTTTTTTAGTTACTTTCAGTTTTAGTGGATGGACAGTTTAACATGAAGCCCATGCATTGTTTATTTGGTTAGTGGTAATTTTTTGAAACTGATTTACCACATAACTCCCAGAAGTGAGGCACCTAAAATCTGTACCGTGAGAACTTCATGGGGATTCAAATAATGCCCTGGCTTGTGTGAGCCTTTCTGTCTGTATACATGTAAATAATACCTATTTTTTAATAAATTAGCAATTTAAGTATTACCGTTTCACACATACGTTTGTCATATGATGCATAAATAATTACAGTGAACCTTAAAGCAAATGTAATTCATACAGATATGGTGGATACAAACTATGTGATCTCTGAATGTCTCTCTTTAAGCCACACTTAGAAAATTGTTTGCCTTTTGGTTCTCTGAGACCCATCCTGAATCAAGATTTCCTACACAACGTACAGTGCCCTACAGAGAGAGTACCTCAAAGAAACTAAAAATTGTTCGCTTGTGTCTTGAACAGTTACCATCCTGACTACATACTTTAACCACTACAGTCAGAATAATGAAGAGTATTACCCAGTCTTATCACTTTGGATAATGGGTTTTTTTCCTGTGTGCAAAGGGCTATAAAAGAAATCACAAACAACCCACATAAAATGCACTGCAACAAAGCAGAGAGATGCTGTATGAGCTCACCAGGGCAGAGTGCAATATTGCAAGGTTTGTGTTGTGTTTCAGGTCCATCACATGATCTTCCCCCATACTGGGGAGGAATACATGACCTTGTCCTAGTTCTTTGGCCTCGACCACATGTGAATGAACACAAACTCCAAGGTGACCATTCCTCCCAAACGCCATGTACTGCAACAAACCATACAGATTTTAACCAGAAACAGACACACAAGTAACAAACGGATTTCAAAATAAACAAAATCAGTATTTTAAATAGGAATTATTTTGCCACCTTCACGGAAATCAGCACATAGGTAAACTTTATGATAGGAAAACAAATACTCTTAAAAAGCTTAGTTAATTTCAATTTAATCACATCTTCTCTAAAGTATATTTAAAAATACACTTTGAAACATTTTCTCCAATCTTGAAACTAATCTCACTACCACAGTTTCTGCTCTTTAACTGTTTTAAGCAAGATGACTTCCCTTTTCAGAAGTTAGTTATGACATCTTTGGTTCCTGACTTGATATGTTTAATAGCCCTGATTTTCAGGAGGCTAGTTTTTTGTGAAAATCGGGCATATACTTTTTGTATCAAGACAATTCTAAAAGCTAGAAGCAATCAAAAGGAAGTTTTCTTTTAAAATAATAGGAATAAAGGCAACAATTTATTACTGTTTCAATATCACAAATTGGGGCAATAATCTTAAAGTTCTTTAAATTCTGGTGGAAATATGGCATCAGATGTGCTTGATTATCTTCCTCAAAAATTCTAAGGCCACGTAAGTAAAAGAGATATGTACCATTTCTTTACATGAATATATCCATTGATTTAACAGACAGTAATACATGTTTTACTCTTAGAAAAATGTTCATTCAACAAACTGCAAATACCTTCAGACTTCACAATAAATTACAAGCATTTCTTTACTGTAATAATAGAACAACTCATCCTTAAAAAAACACCCCATAAACTGTCATAACCCACCATAATAACAATAAAAAAACTACTAGTGTGGGAGGGACGTTCCACAGCAAACAAAAATCTTTTTCTCCTAAGCGGCTGCTAGTTGTGAAACTAAAAACCATAATAACTGTATTTCTTATGCAAGCAGTGTATTTTTATATACAAATATTTAGAAATATTAATATAAGGAATCATTAAAGATGAATCTTTCTCTACTTTAAGCATTTTCTACTATAGGATAAACTGATATACAATATCCAAGTGAGCTTATACCATATGCGATCCCTTTACAGAAAAAAATGCAGTGAAAATTTTCAGAAAGTTCTCTAATAGAGTACATTTAAGCGTGTACTGGTAAGATGATTCCACACACACATTGGTAAAAGAGTTCCAGGTAAATTGAATAATATTGAAAAGCAAACGTTACTGATTTTTCTTCTGCTTAAATAAGAGCAGTTGCACAAGTTTAAATTAGGCAATGTGAGAACAGGAATGTAGTGATGAGAACTGTTGTGAAGTCAAGCATTTAAGAAAAATCCGAAGACAGTATCCAGACCGAACATCTCACTCAGTATCACATAACTCTGTTTCTGAAGCCCTGTCTGTTTGAAGGGTGTCTGGAGGGCCAAACTTTGTATAACGTCTGAGTGTATCATTGGTCATGATTCACAACATTACTGAAGAAACAGATTTTCTGTTTTGCCCTCACTTTTTTCATCACTGTGAAAGAACTTCTCATATATAGGTTTCCCTTGCCCTGAAGGCACATATCACCTGCCCAGTTTCTACAAATACAACTCTTTTCTTGCAGGGATCAGAATAACATTTCCTGAGGTGAAATTCAGTTGCAAGGCTGTGGAAGGACGTTCAGCTCCCTGGCATATTATCACAAATTCATCAGCAAGATCAAGGGGAATTCTGCAAGTAGGTAAGTTCTATTGCCTTTCATTAAAAGTAAGAAAAATTGTCATTTCTGATAGTATGTTGAGATAAAAAGTTTGTTAGCTAACTTCTGAGAAATTGTACCTGACAGAAAATGTCAGACTTTATTCAGGGAATATTTTAACCCACTGGACAACAGCTCAATTGATGAAAGGTTTTCATTTGGTCACGTAGAAGTGGTCAAAAAGACCACATCCTGCATCCTTATTATCTTACCCTAAATATCACATCCATCTGCATTATATTAAAAAAATAACCCTCAGAAACAGTCCAAATTAATGTTAAAGTGACAGATTTTAGTCTGGTTAGTTTAGAAACCTTGATTAATTGTGACATTTTGTCAAAACCAGAAAGTCTAGCTTTTCTAAAAATAGTAAATTTATGACTGTACCTGCACATAACTCTTTTAGTTTCATCTGTTCTCAACAGCAACTATACTTCGACAGCTATTTTGATTTAGCTATATAATCCAAAGGATTTTTTTCTCATTGGCAAAGTTTTAGATTATGAATTCAGACACATCTAAGAGTCCCAATTATCATATGAGCAAAATTAAGAAAACAGTTTGTCAGATCAGATTCCAAACAACACCCAGTAATAACAACGACATAATTTCATCTCCTGAAACCACAATGGTTGATTAAAATGGTCAGATGCAGCAAGAATTTAAAAAAGTACAAAACTAGCTAAACAAAACTAATTCAAATACTAAAAAGATTATTTTCTAGAAAAATAATGCATTGGAAAGCTCTTGACTCTATGTAGACACAGAGTGGGGTTTTTCAGGGCATATATAAGTTCATGTCTATTGCTTAATTTGAAATTTTGATTTTATGCTGTTAAAATATTCTAAGTTAGTTGCCTTTACTTGAAAATTTAAAGAAAAATGTGCTCAGCGGCTCTTTAAAAATACTGTCTTTAACCAAAAGGATGTATATTTCTTCTGGCAAGAGCTGACTGCATGTTAGCAGCAACACAGAACAATCCTTTTGTGATTTTGGAACTAAACATAAGCCAAAACAAAATGTTTCATTTTGGGTGGACTCAAAGCAGACTCTATCTGTTTGTGGTTTAAATTAAGCTGTGCCAAAAACCATCTTCCATGAGAAATTTTAGCTCATTAAGTAAAAGTTTCACAGTACCTTCTTGCATTTACAGACTTTTATATCTGAATCTAGCAGATCAATAATAAAGTCAAGGATGGAATAGGCATAACACTAAAAAACAACTAATGTCAGCAAAACAAAGATCAAGAAGAATTAATCTGTTCAATGCATTACAGAAGTACCCAATCATATCCAGATTAGCTTTAAAAGAACTTCTTAATTTAAAATTTCTTACCCCTGATTTTTCTTTCTGATATTTTATTTACATCTTCTTTCTTTAATGCTATTTTCTAAATGCAAAAAAAGCCCCTATAGCATCTGATGAATTATAGCCAGATGAGCTATGCCAAATTACACCAGATGGAGAGCTGGCCCGCAGAGGAGTTACTGTTTTCTATAACACAGTTTCAGATGCAAGATTCATTATTTGGGACAAAAATATTCAGATTATTGCCAGCTTCTCTGTCAAAAACATTGCTAGCACAACAAGTTTGGATTACTGCAGAGCATCTTTCCCATCTCTCTGCACTCTGTGAACCTAATCATGTTGAAGTGAACACCCACAGTGTTCACAACACCCAACTGCTGTGAAGTGGGAGAAGGCGTTAGGCCATGCTGGCCTTCATCCTACAAACATATTTTATGAGATTTTCATTGGGGTTTAAATGCTTTTGATTTGTTCAGCTTGAACAGATATTGAAAAACTATTATGGCCATTGGTGCTTTATCATAAGTACGTGGTGCAGGTCCAGTACTGTTTAATATCTTCATCAATGACACAGACAATGGGATTGAGAGCAGCCTCAGCAAGTTTGCAGACAACACCAAGCTCAGTGGCATGGTTGACAAACCTGAGGGACAGGATACCATCCAGAGAAATCTGGACAAGCTGGAGAAGCAGGCCCATGTGAATGCTATGAGGTTCAACAAGGTCCTGCACATGGCTTGGAGGCAACCTAGTTTCAACACAGGATGGGACATAAAAGGATTGAGAGTAGCCCTGCAATGAAGGACTCCAGGGTGTTTGTGAATGAGAAGCTGGATCTGAGCCAGCACTGTGCATTTGCAGCCCAGAAAGCCAAACACATCCTGGGCTGCATCAAAAGCAGTGTGGCTAGCAGGGCAAGGGAGGGAGTTCTGCCCCTCTACTCCACTCTGGTGAGACCCCACCTGGAGTGCTGCATCCAGCTCTGGGGTCCTCAGCATAGAAAGACATGGACCTGTTGGAGCTGGTCCAGAGCACTGCAGCAGAGATGATCAGAGGAATGGAACACCTCTCCTATGAAGACAGGATAGAAGAGTTTGGGTTTTTCAGCCTGGAAAAGAGAAGGCTCCATGGAGACCTTATTGTGACCTTCCACAACTTAAAGGGGGCCTCTAAGAAAGCTTTTTGGCAGGCCCTGTTCCAATAGGATAAGGGAGAAAAAAAAGGGGGTAAGTAAAACTACCTTAGCATATCACACCAGCCAAAGCATATATGAGCATATAAATGTTTGAAGCATATATTGAGCATATAAATGTTTGAAGCATATATTGAGCATATAAATGTTTGAAATGGCTTAGTGTATTCCTGTTCCTGCCATGTGTTGCTTTACCCATATGCCTGAAAATGCTAAGCTTCAGCTAAATTTTGTGTTAAAAGGTGTTGAAGGCAATTGAGAAGGAGAAATAGAAGCTGAGATGATCTGGAGGCATGGAAATCTTGTGTTCTTTACTCTTATGTTTTAGCTGTGTTACAAATTATTCACTAAACTGAAATGAATCAGTAGCACTGCAGTAATGGATCCTGAAGTGTTGCCACTCACAAAAGAACCAGTGACAACAAAAATTATCTGTGTTTTGTTGTCTACTATACTGCACTTCTCTAGAATAGTATTGATCTGAAATAAATATAAATTACCCAAAAATTATGTAGATAGTGGTTCCTTCATTATTTTGCTTGAACTATCAGTAATACTATTTTGAAATTTAAAGTTCTATTCCAACACATACATATATATGAAGCTAGTGAATAACATTTTCAAAATTTTCCAGGACATTGAGATCACAGAGAAATATGTTCCCTAACATTCCAGTGAATACCTTAGACAGCATATATAATATGCAAAGTATATATAAAGAATATATAAAGGCAATAGAAAAAATAGTCTGAAAGCTTTGCCTTAGTATTTGCAAGTTTAACAGGTTCCTTTGAAGTCTATGGATAGATGCAAGAGTACAGTACAGTAGGTCATTCTGCATATTTTTTTATGTTGAAGGGGCAACTTTTTGATTAGGAAACATTCCATCTCTCACAATGTCCCCCACCCTTTTACTAATCATTTTGTCAAACATCTGTTTTAAATACACTAATGTACAGACTGTATTTTTAAACGCATGGACCAGGGATAAACCTGAACCACGCAACTCTCTGAGCCAGGATATATAATAGAATGAGGACATAAGATATTTGGGCTAATAATTAAAGGGATGTTTGAAAAATTAATGGAGCTGTGCCTAGGAAAAGCACATTTCTAAATTGGTAATCTTGCACACTGCTACACAGTAATGACCCTGTAGTCAGAGAGAGAACAACATAAATTAATAAAGTTATTGTAACTGTATAGAACAACATGAAAGATTAAACCCAGAAGACTAATAATTTAGGAAAGGTAACTCAAGATACATAGAGATTATCAGAATCAGCTGTGGTGAGCTGAAAAAGAACATATCTTAGCAGTGTAGATCCGAAGAATTGGTAGCCTTTGCTCATATTGGGTATTTGGAGACAAAAGCTGGATCCTGAAGTGTGAAGAAGAACTGCTCCTTTGTGACCTGAGAAATATGGAGCAGTCTTTTTGGGTGAACATTGTTTAAAGTTTGTGTGAAAATATCATATCTAAGAATTACCTTTTTTCCAGTTTAAATTTGACAGCAAATTAATTGCCTTGGCATTTGCATTACCTGGATTTTTTTGTTTTGTTTTGCTTTGTTTTGGTATGAAAACTTCATATTCCTTCCCGGAGAGAATGAAGATAAAATTCTGAAATTTAGATGATTTAATCCTCTTTCCTGTTCTTAGTTAATACTAATTAGCAAGAAATCAGGCAGAAGTTGTGAGAGATGGACTATATTTTCATGTTCATTCTTCACATAGTTTCAAATGGATATTTAAATCCATCTTTGCTTATTTGCAATGTTTGTTCATTTCTTTTATTTTTCTCCTCTTTCACTTCTTATTTTTGTACTTGAGAGTTCTTTTGCAGTATATCCCATCTCTGGCACAATCTAAGCTACTCTACTGTTTTAGAAATAGCTGCCATTTTTGTATGGAAGCACTTCCATGTGTTAAAGTTTTAACACTTCTAAAGTATTAAAATTCAGCTCTAACTAGGCATTTCTATTCTGAAATATTAGAAAATTTCATGTGAATTGCTTACTTAAAGCACAATAGAAAAGCATTAGGTGCTGAGAGCAATTCTTGTTAACATCATGCTTTATCTAGAGACAATCTTGTAAGTTGCTTTCCATTACAGAGGCTCCCTAAATGCTTCTAATGCTTCTGATACACAAACTCTGATGGGATCACATATGCACCTCCCATCAGATATTTTTCAACACACAGTAACAGCATGATGGTTTGATTCTACATATTACTGCTCATTGAGATAAAGTCCAAGAGTACTCTGTGTATGACTATATAGTTTACTTCAAAAACGTATTGAGCTTCCCCAGAAGCTGAAGATGGCTCAACACTCTCTTGGGATCAAATGTTAGAGAGACTTGAGGAATTTTTACATCTGAAGGATGGTGTATATAGTAATTTTTTTTTTTTTTTGCATTTCAGTCACAGCAGAGGAAAATTAATGTAGTCACGGGACATATGCCTTCCTTCTTGCTTCCCATCATAGATTAATCAGATCCACAGGTAGAGTCTAAAGATGTGACCTTTCAGCAACTAACTTGAACATGCCTGTCTCTTCTCCTTAGTGTATAACTAGTGCTGAACTCCAACGATGTCCAGATCTCTCAGACATAAGGAGTAGGAAAACTGTGATGCAAGATACTGATGACCTTTACCATGTGTCAGATGTAAGAGAGTTACTTTTGTCTGATATTTTTTTCCTTTGATGGGTAGCTGTTGCCCTTTCTTGCCAGAACAATGCAAAGGGAAGTCCATGAAGACGTGACTGTGCATAGAACATTGTCCGGCCCATTGCCTAGAAGAGAGTATTCTAAACGGCAAAACAATTGCAGTGTCAAATAATATATGTTAACCCACCCTGTTAATTAGTCTCTGCATCTTAATGTATTCATTTCTTTCCTAGTTTATCTTTGTACTCATGCTACCTTCTCTTTTCTGAGTAAAAATGAGAGAATATAGACTTTTTGGAAAAAAAAATGAAACCGTCAGAAAAAAAGGTGCTCTTGTTCCATATCTTGACTGTTCTGAAAATAAAAATAGTAACCTACATGAAAAAAGTTCGCAGGTGAATAGAACTACAATTCTCTGCTTAATTGAAATGCCCCTATGAAATCCATGTTAATAATAATAATAATAATAATAAAAAAAATAAAAATAAAAAAATATATATAGTTTCAAATTCTTATCATTATACAGTTCAAAAACATCCACAATTTTATTTATTGGCTGCTAACACTACCTGGACAGAGGGCAGTGTTATTGCAAACCCTTGATTCTCTTAAAGGGCCGCTGCAGTGTGTCCCGTAAGGTGATACACAAGTTCTGGTTCGCACCTGCGACCCTTGACCACAAGTAACTGAACACGTACTCCACTGGGCCCACTCTTCAACACCAGATTCACCTGTATTCAAGACAACAAACAAACATGAATATAGACATAAGTATTAATGACACAATTTTTTTTTTTGCTGAAGTTCATTATCATCTGCTCTTATAAATCAAAGAAAAAGGCACCACACCAAAATAAATATTTAAAAGTTTATGGAGTAAAGCAGCTGTGAAAATGTGCAATGAATAGCAAACAAAGACACCTACAACGCTGCAATCACATAGCGCCTGTCAGAGTGGAACACTTTGATGTCTTAGCATAATTTACAACTTTATGAGAACTTCTGCCCTTCAACACTTCAGAAACAACATTGCCCTCAGGATTCTGTAAGTACATAGACAACTCTTTTTATATAATAGAAAAGGATTTATCTTTGATATTTATACTTATCCCTCTAGAATTAAGGCTCAGTAACAGTTTAAGGAATTCTATTGATAAGGGAATTCCAATGAAAAAAAACCCAGACAAACCAACCCCCTGATGTCTTATATTTTCTTCAGCAGAGTTGTATAGCATTTGAAGGAAGTTCCCTGGCAAAGAAAAACATTTTGTCTACTAAATTTAACCTGAAATGTGGGTTGGGAACTTTGATCATTTGCTGCACAGATCTACTCCTTCCTTTTGACCTACACGTGTGTTGAATTCTTGGGTGTGCCAGACCTCATTACTGCATATAATACATACTATTATGTTCAAAATTGATTTATTAATACTGTATATTAGAAAACAGGATTTTTTTTAATTTTTGGGAGATGGAACATTATATTTCTATTTTTTGAGAGCAAGTAATGCATAAAATTTTTTTGCATGGCTGCTCCTGAAAGAATGCTTGAATTTAATTCTCATGAACAGCTATACACACAATTCTGGAAATCCTTTCCCAAAGGAATTCATCTTCAGAAAACTAGATCCCTTGAGTATTCTCAGAAAGCAAATGCAAAAATAATGTGAATATACCTCACTGAACAATTTGAGTAAATAATTGTGGATTGATGTTTAGCTTCTTCCATTAAAATCAGCATGTAATGTAAAATGGCAGCTGAAACCACTATTGAATGCTTCACTTTTAAGCATAAGTCCTTTTTGAAGCAAATGGGATTTTCTGTTTTAAAATCAGTGACATGATGAAATCTGCAGACTTGAACAGCTTGTTTGAAATTTCAGTTATCTTAGAATACTTTTAGTCTTCCAAAAGTTTTGATACTGATCACAATTGAGGGACGGTCTGCAAATCAGGAATATTCTGGTGCTATCTTTCAAGAATGCAGTAAATTGCACAATATTTATTCAAACTGTGCTTTGTAGCAAGAATCTGTGAATCTCTTCAAGTCGTCTTTTTTTTGGTTGTTTTCTCCAGAGGTCAAGCACAGAACCTTTGCAAAATGATTGTCTCTGCTAGACTTCTAAGATTCAATTCTGAGGCTATTCAGTGCTTAAAAAAAAAAAAAAAGTGCTTCTTATTCAGTAACAAGACAGAACATTTTATAATTAGCACACAAAGCCCTCTGTTTTTAATAAAATTATATGCAATTCTAAAAATTCCAAAGGAAAAGTAAAAAATTATGAGCTTTCTGCACACAAAAATTCACCAGTGATTTTTGTAGTCCTTTTCTTTATTTGTTAGGTGAAAAAAATGAAAAAAGAAGTAACTGATTATTGTTTTAATAGTTTTTCTGACATGAATTTAGCATTTTGATTAGGCAGTTAGATGGGCTGGGTTCAGGTTAGATGATATAACATGTTCAATATAGTTAATATGCATGTAGACATTAACAATTATAATATGTACTATAAGTCCCATATACATGGTAAAAAGACTTGTATTACTATGGGTTTCTAGGTTAATATTTTTTTCCTATGTGTTTGAAGTTTGACTTTGCCTTCGTTAAAATGGTTTAGATAAAAGGTCAAACAGCAGAAAAAGTCTAAACAATGTTTGTCAAGATTTTCCTCATTATGTAAAAGAGTTATATATACTCAGTGTAAATGACCCATTATTCAACACAGACATGCTGACAGTGTACAGCTAATAAAATACAGAAATGAAAAATCAGAGATTTTAATTTTTTGATATCTTAAAGTGATAAAAATGTTACTCTTAACCCTTGGAATATGATGCAAAATAGCAGCAACATGATTACTAGACTTGTCAGACTGTTGTGTGACTGTATTGAATGAATTTTTAAATTAGCACTAATGATTAGAAGTTCTGAGCATATATGTACTGTCCATTCACAAAAGGCATAATCTCTTAATATATTTCATCATATGTAAACAAGGCTTAAACACTTGCTGCAGAAAGATCCTCTACATTAACATCTTGTACAGTGCAAAAGGAGCAAAATGAAGACAAAATAAAGAACACACATCTCACCAGCTACTTTGCTTACTTTTACACAATGTATTATGACTTTTTGGTAATTTTTAAATTTTTAGAGTATTTTGTACTGCTGTCAGGATGACTACTACTTATTTTGAAAGATTTAAAAGAAGGGAAATATCTTCACAGATATATCATATCATTGTTAATTTACCATTTTTAATTTAAGTACATAAAGACTGCTATATTTTCTAGAATATATCTAGGTTGAGTACATAATCTCCAAATATATCTTCCATTCTTTGCTTTTCTCTTATCCATTTTTTTCTTTTCGGAAATGAAAATTTTGAAAGGGTTACTTTTTATTTTCCTTCCTGTTGTCTGTTATTTGAGAACTCTTAATTTTTTATATCAATCACATTAAATCTACAATCTCAAATTCTCTCTTAGCAAGCTACCAAACTCTTATTCTCCCCTGCTACTTGACACATAAGAGGAAACATAACTTACTGTATGGAAGGCCTCATTGATCTGTGTAAAACTTACCTGCATTATACTCTCTAAATCCCATAACACCTAAGGGAAGGATCAGTCCAAAAACATAAAACGACAAATATAGAACAAGAAATTATTCACACAGTATCTTTTAATAAATGTTTTTACTGCCTCATATCACTCTCCAAAAGCAAAATGCGTATTTTAGTACCACATTTAAAAACACTTCCATTCCCAGCAAAATTTGGTGGATTAAGTCCACGATTCTAACCGTATTAAATGCTTTTCATAAATCTCTTCCAGGACATTTCTCTATTCCTATCTCTCTGCCTTTTAAAAACATACAAACATTTTGTTGCACTTTTGTATCTGTTTTATTATTACACAAAATAAAATGTCAAGGCTTAAAATATAAAAACTCATAAACTCAATAACCAATTACCATTAAGATTTCTTAGTAGGTAAATTAATGAGAAAGATATGTTAGAAAAAAAAAAACCTTATGAAACAGTTTAGGAAGATATCACAATCATTTTATTGCAAGAAAAATGAATGCATTACAGGTGAAGAAAATATGCAATGATCACTACAAAGGAAAAACAAAATGAAGAGATGAAAATTAGTATGTCCAGAAAGAGCACAAGTATTACTTAAAATGTGTTAGCCTACAGCATGGAAAATATAGATTTCCCCAAACCTGAGCATCTAAATTTATATGCTTATACATCTCACATGCTTTCAGAACAGGACCTTGAAAGCCAATCCTGTGTAATTTTGAACGTTCATCTCCCACTCCACACACACAATGTATTGGAAGGTGATGGTATAAGTGCTGCATTTGTAATGCAGTTCTCTAACACCCATAATAGATGCACTGCAATGCTTGACTAAAAATTATCAAATACAAGATTTGCATGATATTATTAAAGTTTTAGGGATTTATATGGGGGGGAAAAACCAGATAATTTTACTTCTTTTTCAGTAATTGTATGAATTCAAGAAGCAGCATAAAAGCAAAGGTGTTATTCTATGTAGTAAGCAACTAACATTCTATGTCTCAGCTAGGTATGTAAGTGATAAGTTCTACTTGCCTAAACAAAAACTGCATGGAGACCTAGAGAATTCTAGGCTCCCTTCTTCCACTGCATTTGCTTACAGTAGTATTTGGGAGTTAGCCATAAAAGCAATCCTATAGATTAATAGGGGGGAAACAGACCTTTTCCCATTCTAAATTTGTTACCAAACAGATCTATACTGATTGGCTATACATGTACTTAGATTGCTCAATATATTGATTTCTGTAATCTGTTAAGTAAAGCACCCCACCACTATGGAAGTCAACATGCAACATAACTAGAAGCAATTACAGCTCTTTTACTGAAGTGCATAAAAACTGGAAGCATTATGTACGACTGATGCAGGCATATATTCTAGGTTAGTAACTATGGAATACAGAGTAAGTTGTTTCAAATCCATACAAAAATTATGGGGCACAAGACTGTCAACGCAGTAACTTACTGGAATGGAGTGTGTAGGGTACCAATAAAGAGTTATATTTTACCAACAGATACACAGATCATTATTGAAGTCAATATGGGCAGTAGTTTTGGTGTATGACAGCTTAATTCAAGTCACCACTGAAATTTTATCATTGACCTCAGAGGCAGCTGTGGTAACTGTTGGTAAACAGGCTAATCAGGCTTGGCTTTTTTTTTTTTTTTTTTTTTTTTATAATTACTTCAGCTCTAGGTTTCCAATATCATCATGGTATCTTTAGATAAAGAAGAAGAAGTTTCTCAAACAAAATTAGAAAATATGTTTTAGACAAAAAGCTGTTAGATAATTTAAACATCCAATTAAAAACTGCTTATGGCCAATTTCATTTAGCAATTATGAATCTGGAAACTAGAGAATAGAGTGTTGTGCTGGGCCAAAGATAGTAAATGCTGAACACATGCACATTAAAGTCACCCCAGTAATTAATTAATGTGATAAATGCCTAAAGCTAGGGTTAGACAGTCTATTTATGAAGAAATTCTGAGGCATGTTCTTAACATCTTTGAAAAAAAGTTAACATGTCACAGTGAGCTGTCCTGTGTTTTGTACATGTGAGACTGCTTTTACTGCTAAAGAAATTCATGTTTACACTAAATGATTCAGTATCCACATTCACAGTGCACGTTTTCACATGATCTACCTAATTCTTAGCTACTTTATTTATGGACTTTAACTGGTGAAAAAAAAAATAAATGATTCAAAAAAAGTATCAGCTTAGAAAACTGACAAATATGCAGCAAAAGATTATGGAAACATGCAGTGGTCTTGCTAAAATTAACAACAGTAAATAGAAAAAATGTAACTGATGTATTACCAGTTTGTGCCATAAATTTAGCAGCATCAGCTTGTTCCTGAGGGACCCTTTTCTCATGAACAGATCGAGGTCGCTGACTTTTAATTGTATGATCTCCCATCATTCCAAATTCTAAAGACAGAATAAAGGTTTATGAAAGCTTGTGTGTAGACATTTCTCAAAAGTCACATACTGTCTCATGCAATATGTTCCTGAACATACCTGGAAGTTGCTGGCAAGAGTCAGGCAAGTGATCATGGCAGTTAACATCAACTTAACTTCGCTACACTCAGCTTTCAATAAATACTTAAATTTATGTCTGCAAATTTTCCAATATGATTTTATTTTATGAACCAACATTCAATGTAGTGACACATACTATAAATCAGCTGTATTACACGGGATAAAAACAATCATTCAAATGCACACATTCTATTCCTTTATTTTGAATCAGTGCAAACCACACCAGAAAATGACTGTGACAGTGTTAGACATTGCTGTTCTGTGGCAGTGCCTGCTGCTCCTCCAGAGGACTTCTATTTCTGCACTCATCTTTCAGGCTGATGAAGCCTTCAATAGAAATAACAAGTCATCTTTGGGAATGGTGGCAATGGGAAATAATAATAATTTAGCCAATGAACTGTTTAATATTTAGGCTGAATACAGCAGACCAAGTGCTCGTGATCTGTTTCCTTCCTGAAACCTCTCAGTTGAAAAGACTATAGGCTGTATCTTACTCTCCACATTGATTTTAATAGGGAAAACCTATGAAAAATCAGTGACATAAAGGCCCAGAGTGTGAGACAAGAATGCTTTAGTTGTTTATCCTATCACTGCTGTCATTTTCCTTCTCTTGTCCTGTACAAACCTGCTAGAGTTCTACCTTAGCTCCACTTTTCATTTCTGTAATGAAATGCAGAAAGTCCTTTGCACTTAGATGGGGACTGCTGTGTCTTCAGCACAGTTCCCTCTGATCCTCCCAGGCACACACAGCTGTCTGCAGCTCAGTGCTAAATATTCTGTTTAAAAAAACCTGGGACTATAATTCAGGAAGCGTATGCTGGGAAATGTGGGTTAACATTGAACCTGCTTCAACTACAATCACACAAAGTTTCTGATGAGGCAGAAGGTACCTGAAACACTAGGAACACAAACATTAAAAAATACCTTTCTGCTGAAAGGTTACCTTGCAAATGCAAAATTCAAAATTCTCCCCAATTTGTAAAGGCATGAAGATAATAAAACTTACCTTTCTGCCTCAAAAACACAAAACATTTTATGAGATGTAAATATCACTAATAAATATTATTTGCAAACACATTGTTTTGATAAATCATTAAACACATTAAAATTTCTATCTAAAGAAACAATAAAAGGCAAACTTATTTTTAAGGGGTCAATCAGAAGAAAGATGTTTTTTTCCTTCCTAGGAAACTATCCATGTATTTCTCCAAATTAGTGTTTCTTTTTGTAAATATTCATTAATGGCACCACTTTAAATATAAATTTAATTATTCATTTGAGAACAGCAATGCAGTTTGCATTGTAAAGGGAATATTTGAAAATCTAATTAATAAAATATATCTTGAGGATTAAACATTCAATATTTTTAATACATACCAGAAATAAATATAAAAATAATTATATATATATATACATGCAAATATATAACATATATATGTGTGTGTATATATACATATGTGTGTTAAAAATTTTGTGAAGAAACTTAGACAAAATACACCTCTTCTACAGCTCCTCTGATTTAAGATAGCTTTTTATTCTGTGGAAAAAGTCTTACTACAATCAATATTCTAATGCAAATTATGATTAGAATATTTTTACAATTTTTACAAGGTGCAGTACAGATGACACATTTAAACTGTAATTAATAACATGGTAATGGTAGGAGACTTTACGCAGCTTTTCCCCCGAAGAGGCTGTCACAGCAAGGCACATATACCCTGAGTTTGCTGCCTGCATGATCTCTGCTTGTCAGGCAATTTAGAGGATATGGCACCATTCTTGCAGAAGACTTAGTTCTACTTTTTAAGTTAGAGAGTGCAATAATGGGAGACCTTTGCTAGAGGAAGGCTTTCCAGAGGCATACAGGGAGGTGCTGAATGTTCTGGTCCCAGTCCTGCAGCATCTTGTGCTGGGTGCGGGCACATGCAGTGTCCTGCAGGACAGAGACTGCTGGTGAAGAGGCAAAGGGATGTCTGGGAGATCAGTTCTCTGGGTTGTGGATAATACCTGATGTAGCTCCAGTCATAAAGCTGGAGTTACAAATACCACTGAGCATGATTATAATGCCTGAATTTTTTCATTTTTCCACTTAAGCATCAACACATTTTCAATTCACTTCAACTATTGCTGATGGTCTTTGAGATGCACTTCTCAGCTAATCTCCCTTTGATGTATTAAGCATTTATATAGCAAGTATATATTAAAGATAATTTTTTCATTATACAGATAAAATATTTTTTATAAGTTTTGTCAAAAAATGGAACCAGACTTATGCAATGCTCTCATTTTCATATTCAGCTGAAGTATTTAACTGAATGCCACATGAGAACAAAAGCAGTACCAGGAAATGCAGTGTACTGGCATGGGTGAGGCCTCATTAAAATTCAGGCCTCATGAGAAAAGAAAAAGAGGGTCAAGTACATTTTTGTAATGGGATCAGAAATGTCCACTTTCTGTGTATAAGTACAAACAATGGTCGCAAAATTGTTTAATTTAAGAAACTTAACAGTAATGCATTTTTAATGAAGCATTTTATAATATAATATCTTACTTTACAATAAATGCTAAATAGAATGAAACTTTCCTTCATTTTCAGATCCTAGGTAATAAACATGAAAGACGAACCCATTTTGCAGTTGTTTTCCCTCAATACTTCACAGAGAAGTATTTAAATGCTTTCTGTGCTGGGAAAGCATTTTAACCCAAGTCAGCCTAGAAGATGACTAAATGGCACAGTAATTTCAAGGACCTATTTGTGTGGGAAAGGTGGTAAGAATCATCCTAATGTAGGCAGTATCTGGCATAGAGGTGTCCTGCAAGGTCACGTCAGCATGATTCAAGGCCTGATATCTGGGATATAATATTGGAGATTTGAATTGACATTCTGAGTAAAGGAATTTTTATCATTCTCCCTCTTCTTACCTAGTTCTTGCAGCTGAAAATAAGTTTTCTAACCCAGAAGAAGGTATTTTTGTAGACATTAGTTTCTGAAGAGAATTTTTTTGGTGATGTCTGTCCCAAATTTTTTTTCTGGTGAAACAGGACAGTTCTTCTCTTTTACCTCAGACATTGGTATTAATCATATTGTTTCATTAAATACAGGGGAAAAGCAAATTCTTTCAGCAACAAACAGGTATATGGTCTAATTCAGAAATCAACAGTGTGACTCTAATTTAGACCTGGAAACATGCAAGGGTTTTAAGCCTTTTTATTACATTGTTAATGCTATAATCTACACAGCATGAAGGTAAAACTCGTAAATACATCAAAATGTAAAGAACAAATAGCATTATGGGGAACCTTGAATCATTTTAACCAGACCAAGACTTATAACAAATCATAACACATTCCAAACATTTGCAGTAGAAAACATGAGGTGTAGTTATCTGATGAAAGAATTTATTCTGCTGTCAGTGGTCCTTTGGTGGCTACAGAAGTACAAGAGATTCCTGCAATAGGATGCCTATTTTATCTCTCCTCAGCTGTACATAATGGATCAATACTTCAAAGTATTTTAGTGATGCATATATTTTAATATGGATGTGACGTATCATTTGGTTAAGCATTGGAACAGACTGCCCAGGGAGGTGATGGAGTCACCATCACTGGAAGTGTTCAAAAATGACTGGATGTGGCACTTAGTGCTATGGTTTAGTTGGCATGGTGGTGTTTGATTATTTGATTCCATAATTTCATTTTACATATAAGCTGAGGCATGTAATACAATTCCACACCTTCTAGGACAGGAAAAAAAGAATTTGCAGTTTCAAAGTTTACAGTTCAGTTCAACTCTTATCACTAGTCCCATTGGCTTTACCTTTATTGTTATGTTATGCTATGTTATGTTATGTGAATTTTTATTCCTATTGAGTAACCTTTTTAATTTTTAAAGGAGAAGCTAAAATCTTGCGGCCAGTGTAGGTGTACGTTTTTAGGAGAGAAGAGAGGTGCCATTTGCTCTCTGTAGGAATAAAGAAGAAAAAAATCTGTTAACAGTGTGAAAATGCAAACTAGGACAACTGAGAAATACAAAAGAAAAATACCGGCTTTGCAAGATTGTACTCACCAAGGCTAGTCTTTGCGTTTTGACAAGTGGATATTCTTTAAAATTAAGGTATGTGTCAAACAGAATTTATGCCTAGGCTGTTTTATATAAATATATTTGTTACATATATATCCTAGTCATCAGATGACATTATAAACCATGTTGGTTTGGCTTTTATGGCTACTTTTTATCACATTTCATGGGAACTTCACAGTGCAAATGTATTATGGTGTACCATCTACTATGAATTGTGCTATTTATGGTGCAGGACACACTGGCATTAACATGAAAAACCTTTTTCAGCATAATAGTTGGTGATGACATCATGAATGAACTAAAAAAAAAGAAAAAAGAAGTGCTTCTGAGACCTCTAGGGTTACCCCCTTAGGACATGTACAATGTCAAGGAACTTCTGAGAGTTGCTCAGTGTCGTCAGCTTGTACAGAACTGCCTGGAAAGTGAGAGCAGTTTCCTGAAGGCTTTTCAGAACCTTAAAAGCAAGAAGAGGCAGTCGATTCCCCAAAGTGACTATCATTTTCTTTCACCCACAGCACTCTGGCAGTGTGATTCACACTATCCTACCCACTCCTGAACTGTAACTAGCCAAATGAGTGTTTTCATTTGCTCTTGACTACAGAATGAACAGAATAGGTCTTGCAGCCAGAATGTGCAATAGTGCAAACTGTCTCACATGCAGTAGCATGGTATCCTCTCTGTGCTAACACACAAATGTTTTTCCCAGAAATTATGCAAAATGCTGATGCAAGTCCCAGGTGATGGGGAAGGAGGGGATATAGAGGGGGAAAGGAAGCAAGAAGGCTACAGAAACATATAGAGAATCTGTTTGTTTAAATCAATTTTTGGACTGCAATATTTACTAATTTCAGTAGATCTGATCGATTTCTGACTTCCAGGAGTTTGGAAAAGTTTTATGCACATTTGTTTTTAACCCATTCTAGAGGTTCTCCCACAAATAGATACAGCAGTAGCAGTACTTGGGGTTTCTCATCATATTGGCAACTGGTCAGTACACTGTTTCTGGTCACTAGATGGCAGAATGCGTGTTGACTTAGAAGCGCAATTGACTTTAGAAGCTGTGACTTTGTGTTTCATTTTCACTATAAAATTATCTCTCACATATATACATAATATACATAATATATATATACATACATAATAAATGTCACTACATTCAAAGGACTGATGGCTTTTTGTTTTCTTCTCTTTTTTTTTTTAGTTCTTCTTTTGTAGGACTGAAGATTAATAAAACTCCAACAAAACAACCAAACCGAACAAAATACAAGCTGCAGGTTTTTTCTTGTTTTTTTTCCTTACAGTCAGCCCTATGACAGAAGAAAATCTGAGGAGCATTCTCCTCCCTATCTCCAGCACTGCTTCACTGTAGCAGGGTACCCAGGCCCCACAAGGAAGCAATTGTTCTCTAACGTTGCATTGGCAGGACACAGAGCTTCAGGGCATTAGTGAATACCATTACTCTGCAGTACAGATTTAAGCTATAGCTTTCTGTGGGAACCCCCTAAAATGATATTTCCTCATGAGGCAGGCAAGTTGCCAAAAGGGTAACGTAACTATTAGCTGAATTAGATTTCCATGGGAACCTCTTCTTAGTGAATGTGGAAAACGTTCTTAAAACAGCCTTTGCTTACTTCCTACGTAGATCCTGGTCCCATAAAAAGTCCCCTTTTGGCTCCAAAATAGTATAGAAGAGCTTTGATCAGTTTCAAACTGAATGGAATAATTTCTTTCACTAGAGTGAATTAAGATCTGAACTGAGCTGTATTCATGAACACAGTGAGAAAAATATGCTATTACGCATGAAAACATGGAAAGGATTTTATGATAGTGGAAATCTGAAAGGCAAAAGCATTTGTACTAACAAAGTATATTTTTAAAATTGTAATAAATTATTGCATTTTACCAAGTAAAAGACATGCAAACATTTCTAGGAAATTACATGCAAGATTTCCTTTCTCTCGCACACAAAGATATCCTAATACATATACGTATGCACTCTTTCATCTTTCAGAAAATTAGAGAAAATAATTATGTATTCTAAACAGTCAACATATTGTTCAAAGGTAATTAGTTTATATTCATCTCTAGGGAGATCCATTTACTCCTAGGACATAATTTTGGATTAATACTACTGCTGGTATTTTTAATGACATAAGAAATGAAATATTGTTGAATTAAAATATAAATGATAGCACAAATCCTGAGGAGCTAGAGTTTCTCATGGCAATGCAATCTGCTGTCTCTCTGTGCATCTCTGCAGTGACTCTCTTGGCCTGCCATTATCTTTAGTGAGATCTGAACCTGTTTATTTATGGCTACAGATTTGATCAGTGAAGAATATCATAAAGATGTAATATTTATTCACTTTCAATGTGCAGAGAATGTTGAAACTGTGCAAACTCTATTACTTGCCTCCCTGGCCCCAATTGCTCATCATCATACACCTAGGCAGGAGAAACTGAGCATAAAAATCTAGTGAAGTGACTCATACCTGTTCAAAATGAATGTAAAATGTCACCACAGCAAATAGTGTGTTTTCTTATGTGCTTTGCAGAATTATAACTAAACGAAGAGGAAAAGGAGGGGTGTATGGAAGCTCAAACTTTACCCCTTTTCATATCTACCAAATCTGACATATTTGTAGTTTTTGTGGCCAGGTAGGCAGAAGATGCTCTCTAGTTCACATTTTTCCCATTCAAATATTTCCTTAGCAATCCAATCCCAAAATGTTTGTGTTCAAATAAAAACAACAATACTGATAAAAAGCGCTTTACATTTTCAAGTTTAACATTTAAATCCTGTAAATTCAGCAGTATGTTGATCGCTTATATTCCATATTGTTCTCTCAAAAGATTCATGGATGTAATAACACATTAAAGAATGAAAACACGGGATTACCTTTATATATTTTTGGTTTTTTTTAAATGAAAGACTTTTAATGCATTCCATTGTAGTATTCTCATCATTTTAATGTTTCTGCCATAATAACTTATTCATGTGTAGCCTTTAAAAATTTAAATCATGGTATACTAATAATTCTTCAGTATCTTCATTTCTTCTTTATATTTCATACCATTTTACTTCTGCATTAAGTATTTTGCTTTTGTCGTATATTTAATTAATTGAATTACAGATATGGTTAGCCAGTGCAGGAGGTATTTTAGAATGGCATCATTTTTATACAGTCTCTTTTTACTGAACACTGCAGCAAGCTACATAGTTACTACACACAGGCTAGTATGTGCCTCTTTATTGTTCTGTATAATTAAAAGTCAAGACGTGATGACTGAAGATAAACTGTAATTTCCTAAGATATTCTTGAATTCCATAATTCTTATTTTCTGTTCTAGAAGGACTGAAAAGTAAGTAAACTGTAGAAAGCAGGACTCACAAGGACATCTAGACTATTTCCTTGCCGTGCAACTATTTACCACAGACATTTCTGCAGATGGCTGCCTAATCTTTTCTAAATGATAGAAGTGCTCATTAAAATATGAGATGAATTATCTATGAATTTATGACGGGGAAGTTTACACTCTGTGAAAGATTCTGAAGCTGTATGAAGAGAAGAAACAAGAATAAATCTTTTAAATAACAGGTACTGCAAACTGTAATCACTAAGAACAGTTAAACTGAGTGTGGATTTTTTTTGGAATGGTAAAGTTTCTAGGTGAAGCTAAATGATACTGCATGCCTTTTTAAGAGCATTTTCTTGTCCTTGTTTAATTCTCCTAAATTGTTTTTATGAGAAAATGATAAAAAATGGAAGAAGCGTTGCTAGATGTGAATTTTGCACATTACATTTTTATATTTTGTGATATCACAAAGCTGGCTCTTTTGTATACAGACATCATGGGTGGCTGCTAAATTTTATGTAGAGAAGACAGGAATAAAAGTAAAGAACAAGAACCTTGGCTATTGCAAAACGGCCTGGTTCCATCCAGGCAGACTAAATTTTGTAAGCTGAGAAGGTGGACTAGACGGTGTTTACCAAACCCAGAGACCTTCACTGAGTTAAAAGGTTTATATAACCAGGTCACAAGGGTATGTGCCCTTGCCAACTGTCACTTACAGGTTAATGATCACACACATACAATTTCAAACATATTATTCCACCCAGTTCATCCTGGGAGATCTGTGTATGGCACACCACCCTGAGAGGAAGGGTGTTGCAGTGGTTTCCAAAATGGACCTGGAACCTCTTAAAAGGTATTTTATGGTGCTGCAAGTCCTCTCTGAAGTCCTATGGGACACCTGTGGTCTTAAATATGAGCCATAAATAACTCTTCTCTACTCAACAGAATAACCTTAATGGGAAAACACAACACAATGAGAGGGAAACCAGTGATTCAAAACTTAAACCTCAGATCAAATTTTCACAATCATAGAATCATAGAATTGTTAAGATTGGAAAAGACCTCTAAGATCACCACATCCAACCATCATCCCAGCATCACTACAATGTTCACCTCTAAACCATGCCCTTGAGTGCCATATCCACACATTTTTTGAACACTTTCAGGGATGGTGACTCCATCACTTCCCCAGAGAGCCTGTTCCAATGCTAAATAAATAAAACTGAATCCTAAAATAAATCTAAATCCTTCCTTCATAAATACATGCACAGGATTTTAAGTAGGAAAGCACACAAGAGATCTAACCAAAAACTATTAATTACAATCTCTTGGACCTAGATCTTTTGGGATTTTTTGAAAGTACATTAGATGTTTTCACTGGCGTAGTAAAAGCACTTTTCTACATCTCTGAAATTCTGATTTCAGGGTCAGACCCAGCAATTCATTTAATGTTTTTAAGGACTCAAATATCTCACTGAGTCTAAAACCCAATGTTCTCCTTCACTCTTACTGCATAATCCACACTTGAAAAAAGTATCTGAGTACGTCCTTCCTACCTCTATGGGCCAGTGTCAGAGAGCACCATGACTTATTTTACAGGTGTTGCCCATGTAATGCTTCCATAAAAGCTAACTAACTTTTCAGCTGCAGATCTGAGCTAAACAAAGCACAGTTTGTCAAACATCTCTTAAGAGAAGTTCACCCTGAAGCCTACATTAAAGAAAAACTGAGGCGCAGGATTTCTCACCTACTTAACATCAGACCAAATACCGAACATCAAAATATAAAAAAAAAATAAAGCAGAAAATTTGACCTAAGAGCAGATGTATTTCATGGGCATAATCCATCTGATCATGCTGTACTACTCTTAACACAGGAAGAGCACTTTACTGGATTGAGCAAATCAATCCATTAGAATTAGTGAGACTATGATAGTGATGCTGGACAGGCCTACCAAGCACATAGTTTACTCTCAGAGCCATCAATAGAATGCTGTTTTTTGTGACATACATATTTTTTAAAAACTTTAAAAAACACTGTTTTTAAGCTGTGGCAGAGGTTTCTACTAAGTCATAGCAGAGTGCCTTCTGGCCCACTTTGCTGATTAAATTAGAAAGCAATAGAAAACACAGTCTAGTTGACACAACATTGATACTCACAGGGAATGATACAAGGGAGAATCATGGGGATGGCACTACTGAAGTAGTACATCCTCAGACGTAGAAGAGCATGCCTGTCTTTCATCAATAAGCATCCAACTAATTGATTTTAGTATTCTTGTTATTCCTACATTCTGGTATGATATTACACACTTGAATCCCTTAACATTCTCATGGATGTCCTACAAATATTACTGCAATAATCTATACCTTTTGACCTCCACAATGACTAATCGAAGAGTAGTCTACACAGTTTCTTCTACATATCTCAATAACAAGGATCTTCTAAAAGTGTCCATTTCATGATAGCTACACAGGATACATCTTATGTAATTCATTTCAGCTTGTCAGCATAACATGCAGTGTGGCTACCTAAAACCTGTCTTAGCTCACCATGGTCCATCATTTGGGGAAATTATGCCAATAGTCAACATATATGAATGTCTGGAGATTGCAAGCAGGGATTTTTTTCAGTGAAGGTGATTAGTTCTGGACTTAGAACTATAGAGTTTGCAATGCTCATTATTCTGGGAGCTCTGAACTTATAAAAATGTATTCTCAGAATGATCTGTTGCTTATGGACATACAAAATCTTTTGCAGAAGTCTGCAGTTTGTTTTGTTTTACTTAGTGAAAACAGACTTTCCCTTAACACTTAGAGACCTACAACTGGGACGTGTATCATGGCTCTCTAAGAGAGGCTTATGACTTGAATCTTATCCTGCTGCTCCTAACTATGAATCTTTTTTTGAGTCATCTACAGTGCTACTTACACATCTGCCCACAGATCGCCTATAAATCTCTCCAAATGCCTCTACTCTGCTGCCTAGAAAGGGCTGGGAAAGAATGGATTCACTACAGAGCTCAATAAAATAGCTTTTATACAAAGCTATTTTCAAACAAAAATTTTTATTTGCCTCAAATTAGGCTTTTGCCTCTTTTGTGTTGGGTCTCTGAAAATATTCTAATTAGTTACCCAAAAGAAGTCTACTGTAAGCATGTGTAATGGAATTCTTAGATTAAAAAAAATCTGAATCAATAAATTAAATTATGCTCACTAGAAACTTATTTTGATTGTCCACCCAACATGCCAATAGGCATATACTTAGATGATCATGGCTCCAACACTACTACCATAATGAACAGATTAGACATATTTCGTATTCACTTAAGTGATTGACAGGTAACTTGAAAAACATAAGGCAGATGAGATCATAAGTTCAGAAAATTCAGAAAAATACCCCACTATCTTGACCACAAAAATTATACAGCATGTATTATTTGCTTTAGTCAAGAGCATATCATCAAGAGCATGTTAAGTAGGCTGAAAAGCTTATGTTGAAGTTAATAAGGTACCAGTTCTCAGAAGACCAGAAAAAAAATCCCAGCTTTAGACCTAATACAGACTGTTCATTCTGTATTGACCTTGTGGAATAATTTTCACATCTTCCCAGATATATTTAAGTTTGATCTGTTTTTATTTTAAAAAGTTACTTCAACTTGATATTCATTCACATTTCAGAGTAAATAAAGTACGACTAATGACTAAAGTCTAACGACTAAAGTAGTACAGATTTTAGCAACAACTTTCAGCAAATGAAAATATATTTTTGGTTTTTAAAAATCATTATTTGTTTGATATATAAGTAGCAAACTCAACTAAAATCTGTTTAAGGAATCCTAGCTTATAAAAGTAACATTCCATTGGTTTTAATGAAGGTTTTGAAAGTAATACAGCAATAGGTCTGCAATGCCTGACTGAACTGGAGTGCTCTGTGCCAGAACTGACTCTGGAGCCCCAAGGTACTTATATCTGCAGTCAGAGAAGTTTATTTCCCAGGATAACGGCAGAATCCAGTGATGCAAGATGTGGTTATACAAATGCCCACATGCTAACATATGTAAAACATCTCCAAAGGATAGCCTGGGTGCACAAAACCTACCTCTGGGAAAAGGGCTTGGTGCCATATAACTGCACGTGTATAGAGTCTAGACCACAGAACAGATGTTTCCATTTTGTCCTTTCATACAATTTATGCTTTTCAAAAATCATTACAAGTTCCCAAAAGATATGAAGAAGCAATTTTTAATGTAACAGATTCCATCCAAAAATAAGTCATTACTGTTAATATACAGCCCCCCTTTACCTATATTGGTAGAGTTAGCACATAGATAATTTTGATCACTTTCTGGTGCATTTCAGTTATTTCCCATGATCAAAAGAATAGACAAGTCTCATTCTATCTCATGTTGTGGTTTTACTACATTAGAGTAACATCACCCACAAATGACAATACTTTAACCTCCACCAGCATAAATCAAAGGTAACGAAATAACAGAACTGAATGTGCATATAACTGCTATGTGAGCACCACTGGCTCCAGACAGTTTAGTTTCTCTGGTTTTGAGCAGAACACAGGACTGCCAGACCCAGAATAATGATTTTTCTAGCTTCTAACTCTATATTCTATTAGATCATGTGGATTCTTCTGCATATCCATACTTTTTAGTGCTTTAGATTATAGGAACAATTGCAGCTAGTTAAAAAGTGATTTCACTAAATCCTTATTTATGATGAGGTCAGCTAGGATTTGTTGCTAAGTAGCAGTTTGTAAAAGTGTAATCACAATAAATTATTCCCAGTATTAAAAATGAGATAGTGCAATAATCCAGGAGAAAAAGTGCTGGTTGGGGCAACGTTTTTCTTGTTGTTGCTGTTCTCTTACTACTCCAAGGCCCATCACTGTTACTGACTTGAAATGTTATGGTTGTATTCACTGGGTATATAATAAACTGCAGTTAGGAATATCTGCCACTACATTTTTTAAACATTGTCATGGCAGGGCCTGGGCAGCCTCCTAAAAAAGCAAGAATTTACTAAAAATAGTAAAACATTTGTGCAGAATAAAATTATTATACGTGATCACTGGACAATTGATGCTCTTCTGAACAAAGGACTGTATCAACAGAGAAGTACACAAATTTTAGTCTGAAAAGAAGGTGCTCTTGGAAGCACATAAATAAAACTTAAAAAAAAATCTCGCCCTAGAGACAACTCCTTTTTTGCATAAGGAAGGATAAATCCATAGCTGGTATTTACAGTTGAAGGAAATGTTAAATCCCACACCAGTTGCACAAACTAGCTGTAGATCCAGACTTGAGACTAATAATTGGAGAGATGTATTATTTCCATGGTCATTTAACTACCTAACTACCTAACTCTGGTAGTGAAAACATAGCTTAGGAATTCTGAGTTAAAATACTTATAAATTGAGGATCCGGGGAATGTTTATGACTAATTTGTAAAGAATCTGCACAAATACCACTAATTTAAGATGGAAATTGTTGGCATAGAGTACCTCTGCAAGGACTAGATCCTCTTACAGGTCTTGGAAATTTTGAAACAAGAAATTTACTTTTAGGATACTGAACTTGGTATAGCAGAAAGGAGACTTCTGCAGGCTTCAGAACATCAGGAAAAAGTAGCAGTCCTATTATTACCTAAACAGTATCTAAAGAAGAAAATCAGCCAAAGAGAAAAATTGATGAAGAAAAAAAAAAGAAAAAGAAAAAACCAAGCCAAACAAACAAAAAACCCAACCAACCAACCAACCAACCAACCAAAAAAAACTGTACAAAAAATCCAAAGGCACATCTCTCCAGAAGCAAAGAAATCACATATGCTGACATGTCTGGTCAAGGTCAGTCTGGTTCTGCTCAACCCAGGAAGATTATAGGGTTGAGGAAGACAGGGTAATTTAATCATCAGGGCTTCTGTTTTCATTGGCTGTTTATGAACTTAATTCAGAGCATCCTCAAGGAATATAAGCTGAATGGTACTGGTTTTTAACTGCTCTGCTTTTAACTAAAATTTTAGTATGTGTTATATATATGTATATATAATTTTATTCACATCATTGTTTACTATTATCTCTAAGCTAAATAACATCTACTAAAATGTCACAAGAAAATTGCACGTGATTATATTCATTCATTGTAACATGATACACTAAAGGAACAGGAAAACATTAAATCTAATTCAGGAGAGACTGTATCAATAGGGAATTCTACTGGCCAGTAAGTGATATTTCGCATATAAAGAACTTATTTCATACGAAAAAGCTGTTTCAAGGCCAGACTTACTGATTAATCTAAACTAAGCTAAGAGTTACAGACAAAAATGAAGAAAGGATAAAGCAAGAAGAGCATTTTGAAAAAGTTGAAATAGCTTTATTTCTGTTATTTTTATTATAGCTACACTTTGATTTTTACTTCTAATTAAAAGAAAAGCCCTTTTTCAGCTACACATTTAAGTCAGCCCCAAATATATTTGTGTCATGAAGCAAAAAATCAGTTATTCCAGAAATTATATCAGTGAATGAATTTGTAAAACTACAAATTAGAAAAAGCTATTGAATCTATTCAAGCACACTAGGATTTACAATAAAATATTACTTCCTACATCATGATTCTTCATAGCAAAAAATAATAACAACTTTACTTAGTGAAAAAAGAAATAAAATAATTATAATTATGTGGGACGTAATCCAAGAATCATAATTACATTGAGCATGTAGAGGGGTAAAATGTTAAAGACAATAACCAAATGATAAGCAACTTCAAACCTGCTCATCCCTCCCCTAAGGTTGTCAAGAAATTAACAATTCTGAATTTTTAACAAGTAGGAAATAGCTAAGAATCTTTGAAACCCGTGTATCTCTTCACAGGTCTATTCTATATAATCATGTACTGATGAAGAAGTTGTTGATAATTTCTGCATGTGCTGAGGATAAATAAACAGACCCACCAGGAAAGGGAGTACCTAAAACCAGTCATCTTCTTCAGCTACGGACCTGGCATTCTGCTTCATGGCTGTGAATTCTTATCATGTTCAATCTATTGATGCTGCTGCTTGTCAGCTGCAGTTCTCATTAGGCAAAAGGAGTTTGTAGGAGTTCATAAATATTCTGCTACTGTTCAAAACTGCTGCAATGAACTAAAAGCAGACATACAGATGCATTTTTGATCCCACATGAAACCCAAGCTATTAAACAATAAAACATGATCATTCAATGTGTTAATTAAAGAATAAAGCCTATCAAATTAAATATGGTGTATTTCTTCTGACCTGGTCCATGGCAAAACAGCAATTTGGCTCTTCAGTTTTTGCTTATAATCAGATGCTCTGCATCTTTGTAACCCTTTCGCTGGAATCTCTCTGCATAGCATTTTTGGAATGGCTTTATAATGGAAGGTGTGAACAGTGCAGTTTTGTCTCCACTAATAATGCTTCCTTTGGTGACTTGGGCAGAGAGCTGACCTGTGACCCCGTGGGGCCACGGGACTTGGCGCAGTCTCTGCATGGGGAGGCTGAAGGCTGAGTGCCAGGCTGCCCTCAAGAATCTTGTTCTGAGGCCACTGACAGCCTGGTAGCACATTTCTCTTGATCATCAATATCGTGTTCCCTAAGCTTCTTCTGCTTGTACATCATTCTAAGGTCACTTTGATATAAATAACCAGTGACAGATGAGGCCTGTGGGGTGCTTGTTAGAGAGTCAGTGGTAGATATTTTATTCTAAGTCTGATCAATCGTGGCACAGCAAGGTTCTGGAGATCTGTATATGCCACTGTATAACCATAACAAGACCTTTTCTTCTTCAACCTGCAAACTGAGTTGGCACACTGTGAACAGGGGCTTGCACTCCTGCTTACAGTGAGTTTGGTGAATCCAGTGGTCTTCACCTAGATACAGAAAGACTACCCAAGCTTGGCAGGAGAGCACTGTCTCCTTTGTGAATAAGAACAATCTCATTTGGACCAAGATGACTGAAGTTAGGAAGATCTGATTGCGAAAATGGGAGCAATGTCCTCTCTTCTCTCGAGGCAGTAAGTGTGGCTGTCAAAGGAGTCTGTATAGCACCTGTACTAAGACAACAAAGGGTCCCTCCTCCAGTAATGCTCACATCTGCAGAAAGCTGCCCCTGCAATGGCTCTTGGATATTAGGAAGGACAAAACATAAAGCTGTTCAGTGCTGTTTGCTAGAAGTCATCAAACACAAAGGAATATTAGTTTAGAAATGTTGCACATGGACCTGGACCTGGACCTCAGAAAAAGAAAGACAAATAGAGAGTTTTTTTAAAATAGCATTTTGGGTTTTTTTCTTAAAACAAGAGGTGGTCTTTTTTTCTACTACTTATGTTTTTACTATTCTCCCTTTTAGAAGACAATTACCTTTGATTTGTTTGTGTCATTTAGAAATCTTTCCTTTTAATAAACGTAACACATGTATTCATGTGATTATTGCATTGGAAAATTGCTGCCCAGCCAACAGAGGCAGTGTAGACTAAGTTTTGGAAAATGGAAGATCCTAATTTAAAATTTGAATTCCTCACTTTCACTTTCACTCCCACTGATATTTGTTTCATTCTTTGCTGTTATAGTTTTCTATAATCACTTAATTTCAGAGACTTTTCTCTGCATCCTCTCCAGCTGTCAGTTTTCTATTTTAAGTAAGAGCCTCTGAGCCATACACAGTTTTACTTGCTACCAGTTATGGCCATTTGTTGATTGCACACCTAAAATTTCTTTTTCCCCTTTCATGTACCGTCATCACACTGTGTTCAAATTAATTTACCTAAATCACTCCATTAACCTATTAATATCTCTGAATTCTCAGGCACATCTACAAACAAGGAGCTAGATTAGATTAGTAAAGCAAAGTACACTAAGGTACTGAAGTCATCCAGAAAGACTCATCCATTCTTAGAATTCCTTGTTTTGATTAGCTGTAGCTGTATATTTACTCCTTTTGAAATACTGAAAAGACTCAGATGTGGTACTGAACACTGTGGAAAACCAATGTTAATCATACTGCTTTAAGACCTGCTGGTGGCTCAAGTTGTGTTTCATTTAACTTTAATGTATCTATATATCAACAACATGTAAAATAACTCAAGATCTATGACTGCAAAAATAAATGTTTTGCATCTCATTTTCTGTTTCTTAAATGGCAATAGCTCTATTCTTTCACAGGAAGCAGTATTAAAAACTCCAAAATAAACCAGTTGTTTCTACATTTTTCTTGGGAAATATGTATTGTGTTTCAGAAACACGTCCAGATAGACACTTTGGGTTATTGAAACTTGGTTGGCAAACTATGGAAAATTTGAAGAAAAAAAGAGTCATATAAATCTTTTTTGTCAGATTTTTTTTTGACATTTTCTCTAATATCAGTGCCAGCAGTGCAGTATTTCATTATTTACATATTCTGTATTCTGTTTTGAAACTTTTTTTAAAACCAAAGATCTTTTAGACAAGTACACTTGCTAAGATATAAGTAAGGATTAGAATAAAGTATTAGGTTGAAATTATGCTTTATACTATAATTTAAAAACTCATGAAAAACACCTAAATTACTTTAGGTAGGAGTGATTATGCAAACTCTAAACATTTAAGTTAGCACAGTGTGTTAAACAGTATAAACTATTTTGCTTCTGTTAGAAGACTGCCAAAATGCAAGAAATGAGCCAGTTGGAATGCACAGGCTATCTGAAAAGAATGGGAAATGGCACTGTACTACAGCAGCAAATGCGGAAAGACCAATTGTACATTTACTGACTACTTTGATCATAGAGGAAGAGGAGGAAAAGTAATGTTCAGTATTAATATGAGGGAAAATGAAGGAATGAAAGTATATTATTATTACTGCATACACACATACAAGTAGTCGCCCTTGCTAGAATTCATGAAATACAGTTCTGACCCAAGTTACTACTTATAACAGAAATGTTATCCTGACAGTGGTAGCATTGTCAATGTAATTTTCAATGATAAGTGTTTCTCATCTAGCAATCTATAAAAAAGAATTAGGACACAACCTCATTAGACACTAAGGAAAAATTAATTCTTGGCCTGTCAGTTCCATTTCCACAAAGGCTTTCTGCAACCTCCTTCTAGGGTAAGCAGCAGATGGTTACTTGCCCACCTAACTTCATTAGGCCTCAGAAAGTAAAGGAAAGCTCCACACTTGTGTTTAGCACACAACATACAGATCTTAGTAACAGGAAATTGTTCTTGTAAAATTTCAAAAACCATATATCCATACATTTTAAAGAGCCCTAGGTTTCCACTAATATCAACACATCCTGTATCTACAGCACATATATAGGAGATTCTTTCTTTTTTGAAACAAAATTTTATTTTATTTTAATTTTATTCTATTTTATTTTATTTTATGTATATTAAACAGTCCTGCTTAATCAATCAAGATAAATCCTTCATATGCTACAGAGCAACTTTGACACAGTAATGTAGATCAAAAATAGCCAGAAATAGAAAACCAATCAGCAGAGAAAAGTTAGAGCTATAACTTTCCTTTCAGCTGCTCAGTAACTAAAACATACACATACTGAAGCATATACACATAGTCATAAGCAACCTATGAGATAGAAGCACATCTCAGATGGGAAGAATTGCATTTTTTGAATATTTCCTGCTCAATTGGTTTAGAGTAAAAAAAGTGAGACGATAAAAGTGGAGAACATGTAGTTCTTATGAAACAGACAAGAAGCTATAGAAGGTGGTCAATGAGGATGATTTTGAAACACTAAAAGAAATGCAAACCATTTTGCATTAAATTTGCAGTGATCTTGACCCATATAGGCCAGTTAGAGTGAGTAAATGCAGTTGGTTGGAATGAAACACTGACAGCTCTGTAACTCTTTATCTTCTCTTTTCTCTTGCCCAGTCTCAGCCTACCTTAGTCAAGATGATTACACTGAAATGACTAAAAGAAAAAGGAACAATGTAATGGAAGCAATACTGTCAGGTAACAAAGATTATATATATTTTTGAGTTTGCTTTAGGTTTTCTCTTCCTGAGCTTCTATGTGCATTTGTTCACTCCTCTCTTTCACACAAAACCACTGTGTTTCTATTTGGGAAGCATGCAAGCAGTTCTTATTACTTCAAGTTACATATATTTTGTTCCTGTTTTGTAAAAATAGAGCACATCTATGAGAAATTTTATCTATTTTTTCTTTTTCATAATTTGCTTCTTCCATGATCATAGTCTATTTTATTGTAGTATTACAGAGAAATACACCCAAGATGACATTCAGAAATAAATTAAACTCATTTTTCCAAAGGTGTATCAGCTCAGGACTTTGATTTTAAGAACATGATGTTATGGATCATTAAGAACACTAAATATTTAAGACTATTTAAAATATACTTGTCACAATGTGAGCTGGAGCTGAGAGTCAGATTAACAAACATTACAGAATGGCACCTGTGTAGGTGATGAGCACAGAACATTCACTTGTCTTAAAAAAATGCAAGGGATTTTTCCTTCACGTACTGGAAAAATCTCTTACACTACTGTACCATCTACTGAAATCATGGTAAAAATATATTTAAGACTTCTACAGTTGAATCACGGCTTTATTTATGTAACTATTGCTTCAGACCTGGCAGATGTTTGCCTATAAACACATAAATTTTCAGGACAAATTCCTTAAGTCTTTTGAATAATTCTATGCTTTGAACAAGTAGATCCTAGGATAGTTTCTATAAAAATAATAAAAACTAAGATAGAGTAATAAACATAATGACATTAACCCATTATGCATAACCCTATATCATACCTGCAGCACGGCTACATTGATTCCAGTGATGCCAGGCCTGACTGACAGTGTTATAAGTGTGTAAGTAATCAAGAGAAATGCAAACACTGCAGCTACATTCTTTAGCAACAATTACTATTTCAGAGGAGACTTTTCCATCTTTACCTGATGTTACTGTCTGTAAAATTGCCAGAGAAGTTAAGACACTGCATATTCTACATGACAATGAAGCCATCAATGTCAATCTCATTCTCTGAACAACTACCATCTAAATTAAAGGAAAAACAACTGATATGCATATTAATATACTTTTGTGTGCCTCTCAGTGTGACCAAATGGATAAAAAGGTTCTGTGTTGTCATTCCAATATGTATGCAGCTCTGATCTTCCTTGTCTCACTACTCCTTCACATAACGCCACCTGACTTACCATCCCAGCTTTCTAAATATATAATTATGTGTTCTCTTATAGTAACAATATATGCCGATACTGAGTATAAAATTAGAGAGAAAGTGAAATACTATATTTAATGGCATAAAATGTTGGGTCTTAAACCTGTATAAATGATTCATTTGTGGCTAGCAGGTTTCTCAATGCATGTTAGACTTGGTTAATTAAGTACATATCTGGGATATCATATATTAATCACTGGTGGGAAAAATATAATTCAGAAGAGATAACTTTTCAACTTCATTTAGATTGCTTTTTGTGGTTGCAAATGCAAATGAAAGGGACAAGTACACTCTGTCTCTTGCTGCCTAAAGCCACTGCCCATTAAAACAGTCTAGATGCTAGGCTTGGGTTAGCTCATGAATAACTACCAAAGTATTTCACTTAAACTAGTGGACTAAATTATTCATTCAGAATTAAAATGGCCCTAATTCATTTTAGCTTACTTGGTAAATTAAGCTAAAAAGAATTAAAGCCACTCTAACTCTGAATGAGACTTGCCCACAAAATAGAATAAGTAATTTATTTCAGGGTCAGACCTTCAGCTGATTCTGAATTTTCCATGGCATTCCCACAAAGACAAGACTGGGATCTGTCTCCCTATCTCACTGCATGCAGTTCTTATTTATTCCAACTAGACCTCTGGGTTTTTTTAATGTTTTATACTAGTACATTTAGATGACATCTAAATGACAGACTTAAATTTCCATAATTTGCAAAGCAGTAATAAGCATACACATCCAATAACTAGTGGGAAACCTGCCGATGTCTAATTTATTTTTCTTTCATGTAACCATGTATTTTGCTGTGATCAAACTGCTACAGCATTTTGTTATGGTTCTCAAAAGAATACAAAGTGGAATGCTTATCTTTAACATGCCCTTTGTTTCAGGAGCAGGTTTCTATGTAGGATGGGGAATATGACTTACGAAAAAGAAAAAGGAATCAAACCTTGAGTGTATCAATCATTATTTTGTCATGGTCACAAAATTCCTTTTCTGATCATTTCAACATGACCCAGCATAACAAAGCCACCAAGACAGAAAATATTAGTCAGACAAAGGTTATGATGAAACCAAGTCTGTTTTCAGCCTTTCTCTTTTGAGTCAAAGTATATCAACAGAACAGATTGAAACAATACTATCTCAAGATTATCAGGTTGATTTTTTTTCTTTTTTGATGCTAACAGATTGCCCTAGCTCCCCTCTTCTCCTGTTCCTATGTGGAATAGACATGTAGCTCTCCAAGTTCTACTATTTGGCCAGTGATATTCTACACACTGTGAAGAAGATCCTCAAAATCTTTCTTTTTGTACGCAGTTCAGTCAGCAAATTCTAGCATAGAGGCATGTAGCTTACTAATTTGTTACAGCCTATGTAGCCTAAATTACAACTATATAGTCAGATTTCTGATTTTCAGCATTTGCAGAATTATTTGCAAATGTAATTAATTTGAATAATGCACAGTAATGTTCTGATCATGTGGTTCTTCAAGTAACATGACCAAGAAGCAATTTAATGGATATAAGCTTAGAAGAAGTAAGATTTAGGGTAGATATTAGGAAGAAGTATAAATACTGGATTAGAAGTTATCTTCTACTAGTGTAGGGACACAAGATTTCTCTCATATTTATTATAGATAAATCTGTCGAATGAAATGTAGCAGTACTGATGTTCACTCTACCCATCCCACCATACCCGTCCACTGCACATGGACACCTCAATCTCCATAAAGGCAAGGATGTATCTTTTTTGACTACCTATTGCCATGAGATACAATGAATATAAGACGTGATACATAAATCTTGTAGATATAAGGAACACACAGCTTGACATGAGATAAACGCTGTTCATTTAATTTTCAGTGAATTAAAATAAAGTTTGCGTATGTTTTAAAAATATCCTGTTAATCACATCTTATTTAGGAAAGTGTTATTTAGGCATCCTAAAGTGACTGAAAGATAACTGAAAAGAAGGCTAAATTCAAGACCTTTAATTTCTCATTTCTTACTTAGATAATAATTGCTTTTTAGGAAAAAAAAATTTTTTTTTAGGAAGGAAGGGAGGAAGAAAGAGAAAAAGAAAGAAAGAAAGAAGAAAAAAAGAAAGAAAGAAAGAAAGAAAGAAAGAAAGAAAGAAAGAAAGAAAGAAAGAAAGAAAGAAAGAAAGAAAGAAAGAAAGAAAGAAAGAAAGAAAGAAAGAAAGAAAGAAAGAAAGAAAGAAAGAAAGAAAGAAAGAAAGAAAGAAAGAAAGAAAGAAAGAAAGAAAGAAAGAAAGAAACTGCAGGAATAGGATAAAGCATTTCACATTTAGCAAATCATAAAAAAAATCCATTTTGATTCAAAGCATTTTCAAAAGCTATACATATATATACATTGGTAGAATACACTTCTGCATAAAAAATACATAAGTGAGAGCAGAAGTGTTAAGAACAAAATGGTCATGTACAAGTATATTTTTTAACATTTTGAATGGTTCTGTGTAAGCTTTGCTGCGTCTCTGCTGTGAATTGCATATTGAGCAGAGCACCTACATGCCTGGTCCTATCTATTTATAATTTTTGCCCACGAATGGCATTCTAGATGGTGGCCAGCCCACAACTACAACTGTTCTCAAATGCTGCCACCTAAAGACTAAACCGAAGTACAGCTAGAAAGAGAACAACCCAAACCAGCAAAAGTGAGCAAATGGGAAAAGGTTCGCTAGTGTGCAATAGTGAAAGTAATCTACAACATTGCAGTTGCTGCCTGTATGTCACGTACCAAATGCATTTGTGTTTAATCCTGTGTGCTGTGTTACCTGAAAATACTTTGGGGATATAGTTATAGAAATATTAAGTATATAGTCACTAGATTTTGTGTGAAAGGAAGAAAACTAGACTTTATGTTTGAAGGAAATGAATGGATGAGAAGTCTGAAAGTGCAGAGTTCCTGTACCATTGTAGCCCTCATGGTTTCAGAATAAAAGCAAAGCAAGTTCTGCAGATAGAGGCAATATCTCCTATTGTACCAACTAACGAAGTTAGAAAAAACAAATATATCTCTGAGCTTTCGCACTGAAGAAACCTCCCGGACCGCTCCCATTCCCCCTTTTAAAATTGCTTTAATACCATCCCTACAAATGCCTGATGCACCTACCGCTGAGAATACAGTCTAGACTGGAGTAGTTGACATTCATAGTAGTATCTTCCCAGTCCTGACCGACATCCCTATGTGTCAGTGTCCTTCTATTTCACTTGACTATGTGCAAGGCAAAATAAAATCTGATGGAAACAAAATAAGCTGTTGAGGTGTTTGGGTTTTTTAAAATTGTGACCAGCAATTACCTAGTTGCATTAGTATCGAGGGCTTTGTCAAATATGTCTAATTTTACCACATCCATTGCCAGTTTTCTGATATGTAAAAATTGAATTTAGGAATAAGAGTAATCAGATAGATTTACTTGTGGGCTAAAATGAAATTTGAATTTAAGTTTGTATGAAAACAGGCTGATATAAAATTTCACTGGTTATGCTTAATTATTTTCTTGTTGATTTTAGCAAGCTATTTCCAATAACTACTTTAAAATCAAAACAATAGTTAATGCCCCAAAAAGATGTGTCATGCAGCCAACCAATGGTAAACAAAGAGTTCAATGAAAAGTTATGAAAAACCTTGTTCATTAGGAGAAAATGTTAATATTTTAGTATAGCTAAGAAATGCATTTATTAAATCAGTGTAGTGATGACAGCCTTTACAGGACTGCCATTCTGTATGTGAATACCCTGGTGTCCTTCATGTACCAAGGAATGTGTGTTTTATTTTTATTTCAGTTCTAATTTCTCTTCTAGGGCAGTAACCAAGCTACTACTCTTCACCAAAAGAAATCAGTAGGTTTGGATATTGTCTTCTCAGGTAGCTGATGGGACCTGCCCACAATGCTGCTGACACCACTGATGATAAAATAGGCATGGCAGAATACCCAAGGAATACTCCAGTCTCTGACAGTTCCTGTCTGGAAAGCCTCTGTACTTCCTTCTGGCCTGTGTGTCTGCTTCCCTCTCCAGTAGGGGTGGGTTGTAGACAGAGGACAAATCTGCACACGGGAAGTCAAATCTGCTTCTGGATCCCAATGGTTTGGACAGATTTACTCAATAAAGAAAAATGGACTTTAGCAGCCTGGGGAAAAAAGCAGATTTTTAATAATATTATTCAGAGAATTAATGTTACATGATGGACATTGGATTTTTTAGCAATTGCTCTAGAAAAGAAAAAAGTTTTCATTTTATATGATGGTCATTATTATTGTTAATGGCAGTATCTCCCATTGAAGAGATATTTTTTTACATTTGGCCTGAATTTCTTTAAAGATTCTTAGTGACAATCAAATGATAGTGCTGTGCAGCAGAGGAATTTCTACAGTCTGTAACGGTGTGCACCACACAGATCCTCAGTCTAACAGCAGCCCAGCTCAGCTGCACATACAAATCTAGACCCAATGCATCTGCATTGGGTCTAGATTTAGCTAAAGCAATTCCGCCTCTGGAACACTAAGTAGTTAGCATACTTTATGAATGCTACTGTACTGATTCTGATACTGAGGATGTTCAGGAAGAATTATGTAGACACTTCTGCACACAGCACAGCCATTAGCATAGATCACAGAATGCAGATTTTGGAGTGTGTGCTGCGTGTAGACGTATTTAATGGAAGAAATAAGAAGGCCTAATCTCTTCTTTGGGCAATGTACAATTGAAATAGTTCTGATTTGATCCTTCTCATGATAACCAGTGTGAGATTTGAGGTGTTTCAAGTTCCTACAGCTAACAGAGGCATGAAGAAAACAAAGCAAAAGTAAAAAGTAAGTGTTCTCTGCTACATTGCAGTTGGAGATATTATCCCATAAGCTGTTTTTGTATAAAACCCAGATTGTTTTGATAGTGCACTTTGAAAGACTGATAAGCAATCTTGTAGCCTTATTCTGCAACCCTGCTTCTGGCTTAGAAGGGATGTCCTCTAGGTCCTTAGAACTAACCACGAGTTTCTCTCTGATTTCTGCAGATATGTTTCATACACTTCTTCCAAGTGTCATACGGTACCCTTCTAATTATGTTTTGTGGGGAACATGCTTATACCATCAATTAATTTTTTTCTACTCATTAGCCATTTCCATCACAAAGAAGAAACAACAGAAAGCATAGTTAATTGCATAAGAGGCCAATTCAGGACAAATGCAATGTTTTCCCATCACATCCCATCACACAAGGTTGCCATTTCTCCACTTCTTAAATGTCTATCCCTTGCTGCTAACACACAAAATTGAACACTGCCTGTGGCATTTACTGTACCTTCATCTGCTGGATTTAATGTTGTCTCAGCTGCTCTACTCTGTCCCTGAGGGACCAAACCCGTTACCATTCAGAATACTCTCAGCAGCAGAAACTGAAGAACACCAATCTCTCATCCAAATTAACAGCATAAAGGTGGTAGTTCACTACAATACTAGCCTATTCACCTTTTCTCTCATTCTTTTTCACGTTTTCCTCATAGTTTATAGCCTTTTTGGTATCAAGCAGGGACTTGAAAGATTAACCACTCTTTACAATTCCTGACCACATTTTATTAGAAATGAGACAGAACCCGGATCTGTTGCTGGGCAGAGCTGTGTCAAGGATGGAAATTTTATTTCACATAGGATTAACAGACATACAGCCTAAGAAGACATAGCAATGGCTCAGTGATCCAGGAAATGTTTCTGGTAAGATGAAACCTTTTCATCTTACAGTACTACTCTGGAGATTTCAAAGTCTGACTTGATTCAAAGCCATAATGGACAGCAACAAATTTCCAAGTTCTCCACTGAGAAAAAAAAATCCTTTCAAGTGTTTTAGTTGAAACTGCTTCTTGTGCAATTTGATGGAAGAATCATTTGGGGAATTGGCTTTGGAAAAATTTCAGTTGCCTCACTGATTTCTACCCCAAGTAATTCTGAGAAAAGTGACTGGATTTCATCCCAGTTAAGACAGCAGAGCTTACTCCAGTAGTATACAATAGTGCTCAAATTTCCAGAGGAGTTTCGCAAAGATATAAGTGTCGAGTAAAGTGGCAGCACTTTAATAAACCAAATTAAACTCTGCAACCAGACCCTGCAGTGGTGCTGGGAACAGCACTGAAACTCTGTGACTTGAATTCCTCTCAAGTTGTGAGAAATCAAACTGGAACAAGTTATTGACAGCATATACAGCATTGCCTTATTTCACCTGAAAGTTTTTAAAGAGTGAAGTTTTTATGAAAGCATGCAAACAAAAGAAAGCTATTTGTAGAATCCTGCGGTTTTTCCTTTAAGATGTTTCCTTTTTATTTACCATTCTGAAAACAATCCATATATTTACCTAAATGTTTCACAGCTCGTCATTAAATGTATCAAAAAGACTGCCAGAGCAGGTTACCTCATAGAAGGGCCTTGGACAACTTCCAAAATACCAATATCTTTAAAGGAATCTCTATAAGTATATGAAGATTTACTCAGTTGGGTCTTCTAACCATGAAAGCAGATGTTCTCATTTTTGGAATATAACTTTTAGTATTTGGTAGCAGATGGAAATTTAGTAAGTATTAAGTACTGCGAAATGAGAGAGCTGAGAGATGTTCTCTCTTCTTCATTGTCCCAGAATCTCATCATATGATAGAGTGTGGACATAGACTGTGGTCCCTGGCAACAAAGTTGAGAACAACAGAGTAGGGAAGGCTAACATAAGAGTTACCTTCTAATGTCAAAAATTTCACTGCTTATTATATCTGCCATAGGCATTACCCAAATACCTTGTTCAAGTATTCACCTATTCCTGAATGATAAGCAATTCAAAAGAAAATACAAAGCAAGTAGAAAATTCTGCATATAATTTCAGTTTAACTTGAAACTTCTGAACTTCATTAAACTTCAATTAACTTTTCAAAATTATCATCTGTCTTATCTTACTAATTTCAACCATAACCTAAAGCAAGAAAAAAAAAAACCAGCTATGAGGGAAGCTATGCTGGTCATGGAGAACATCGGAAACATTACAAAGAAATCTATTCTCCTTACACTTCAATACTGTTTCAGAACCAAAACCTTTGGCATGAGTATCATAAAAACCTGCAATATGCAAATAACACAGGAACTGAAGTTGCTGAAGCACGTGGACCAGCTTTTGCCTCTCCCCATATGATTACCTACTGACTCACATAACAGAGAATGAATTCATAATAGACATGAATCAACACACTCTCAGAGAAGTTCAGATCCTGACCCCCTTCATTGTGTAGATTTCTGGTTGATTTTGTTTGGGTCTTTTTTCCAAAGCTGATGCAGTTGAAGCAAAAGTACAAGTGGCACAACCTTGCAAACAGTCACATTTTTGGACAGGAATCCTATTATGAACTCCTACAGCCAGTGCGCATATGTGATGTCTGCTGTCTACCCTTATACTCATCTCAACTTCAAAGCACAGTGCTTGCTTACAAGTTCATCAAACCCTTCCCCGGGGACATAGGTGTCAAGCAATGAAAGGTGACTGCTTAGACGCCAGTGAACGATCTGTTTAGAAAGGAAACATTTCCAAAATGGTGAACAAGAATTGAAGAGTTTCTCTTGTCCGCTATGTTAGTTTAAGTTAGTAATTATGACAGTTCCCCAAAACATATGACTAGTTTCTAAATTCATTTTTATTTTACATATAGATGGTATTCAAACACGATTTAGGTATAATTTCCCAAAAGTTTTTGTTGATCTTTTATATTTTCTCCTCAACTTTGAATACCTTTTTGTGAAGTGTACTTGCTGATTATCTTCTACTTCTGAACACCTAATTTTACTTTATCTTCTGAGGTTCTGTTTATTTATTAGACTATTAATTTATTAGACTATCATTAGAAAAAACCCTTCATCATTATCTGTCTCACCTCTCCATTTCTCCCTTAACTTTCTCTGTCCTTTCTCAATATGCTAGGGTTCTCAGCTTCCTTCACACGTTATTCATTTCTTATTCTCTCCCCTCTTAATTTAGTATTTCCTTATGAAGCCCGATTACCCTCCCTTCTCATCCCCCTTTTTTCCTCCTGCCAGCTGGAACGTGTTTTTTTTTTTTTTTTCTCCACTTGCTTTATTATGAAACTGTTCCCACTGTATTTCATGAAAATAACATCAGAGTCAGTATTCTTCCAGCAGTTTTCGTCTTATTTTTCAGATTCCGGTTGAGTGGGAAGGGTAAGAGCAGAAGAAAGTCTGATTCTAATCAGAAACTACTGCTAACCACAAAATCTCTCACCATCTTCAAAAGTAGTCCTTTTAAGGACTTGTGCAAGCTTTTACCCATCATAACTGCATGATCCCTATCATGGATAATCACACCTGTTGATAGAGTACCTGCCAAAACCCAGTAACATAAGAAAGTGAAATCTGGATTTCATACACAATTGAGAATGCCAATATAGCAGACTGATTTGCAGCAGGTGCCTTAGTGACTCACGATGGCCACCTGACTGCCAAAAATGTATTGAGCATGGTATCCTTTGCGAAGCACCCCTCCTGCCAACGATACCAGCTGCTGAAATGCACTCTAAAAGAGTAAATCTAGTAGACCTCCGTTTGCAACTTTTTGTTGTTTAAAAAAGTTCAGTAGCAGAGGAGAAGCTGGCTGCTTAGAACTACAGTAAAATACCTAATTCCAAATGGATCAGAATTTTGCACTTTAACAATTCTCAAGTAGGACAAAGTTGCATCTTGCAACATCACCTCTCCCCCTTCCTTCAGGGCTTCAGGAAACAAGTAGATGAAGCCACACAAAACAAATTTAGAAGTTCAAGTGCCAAATGTGTTAAACTTGTAAGGATGCATACAAGGGTAAAAAATGGAACCAGCCTCAATGTGGTAAAAGCACAGTTGGTTTTAAAAGGGAAAATCCATATACAGCCTTCTTGAATAACTGCACAGTGCCTTATATAATGGGGCTTGAATCTCAGTTGTCCCTAGGCACTACCACAAACCACTTGATTAATAATTAATCATTAACAATGTACATGTTAGATTCACTTTATAGCTGTCCAAGTAATTCTGATTTAGTGGAGCAGCACTGGAAATAGAAACACTACAGTACACACAGTACACAGAATGCCAGTGAAACTTAGACCAGACAGCAAGCATAGCAGGTTATTGTCTGAGACGGCATCAAACAGACCTCTTAGGTCAGAAGCAACAGAAAGGCAACCCTGGTGGTATTTTGTCTTTTTAATTATGTCAGCTATGGAGTTATTGTCAAAGCTACCTCTGAGTGCCTATTTTTGATGTGTTAATGTCACCATTGTTTCAAAATGAATTCTTGAGTCAGGCTGATTTTAATAGTATAGATGTAGTTATTGGTTTGGAAATATGATCTTGTATGCCAGACTAGTTAGACTGGGGAATTCTAGACAGCTTCTGTATATCTTGAGTATATTTTTGATAGGCACCAAGAGTGACCTCTTGGAACGTTTATGCTACTTAAATTTATAGCTGTTCCACAATAATTCTAATTGTGCAAGCTGCAAATATCTGTAAGTCTAAAGCTGGGAATTTCAATTATTTCTGAAAAACACGTAGAGCTTCTTTCTTCTTATAGGTGTTGAATTAATAGTAACTGGAATGACCAAGAACTAACTCCTCTACTTCACGGTTATCTTGTTTGTAATTAGTGAAAGTAATTGCTAGAACATAGTAATGTTGCCCTCTTTGGTCTTCACTGTAGATATTCTAGTCAGATTTGGTACCATAGCACTGGATTTTTTATCAAAATCTGTGGGAGGTCTGCTTGTACACAGGTGTAGAACATGTATTTGTCCTTAGTAGCTTTTGGTACTAACAATTACTAAATGTGGATTTGCATTACTGTTTGATACCTAAGTTTGCTTTTCAAATAAAGCTCATATGAAATAATATTTATATGAAAGAACAGTATAAAATGCCTTCATAGACCAATAGGAGGAAAAAATAAGAACTAAATTCTGAAGGAATCTTGCTTTAAAAATGTTATGAGTTTTCCCTCTCATTTGCAGTATTTATAAATTAGTTGTCAAATTGTTTTTGCTATGTAAATATTGTTTACTTCTTGTCACTGTCACCCTTCAGTTCCTATCACTATGAGTTGAGCACTTAAAATCGAGCTTTGAAGCTTCTGAACAAATGTTAAAAATGTTTTCCACTCTAGAAAATCCAAGGCTTCCCACTACTAATTAGTGCCGCTAATATGTTTGTGGATTTTTTTCTTTTTCAAACAGTGCTTAAAAAACATTTAGAAGTGCCTCATATATTTCACCAATCAAAATTATTATGTGTATTATCTTTCTGTATCTTTGATCAAAAGCACCATCATACAAATAAAGCCAGCACCCATCAAGTAAATTTAATTTACCAACCAGATGTAGCAGACACTATATCAACATGTAAAGATGCAGTCAGTCTTCATCAGAAAAATAAAAATAAAACCGAAGCCTCTGAGACAGTTTTTAGATTCCCCTTTTCCTTTCTTATATAAATGTGCTAAAAATGGGAACCAGATAACTTATTCCTCTGACAAAAAGAATTCTGGACTAATAGAAGTGCAAACTTCCTAAAACCACTCTCTTCCTATTATGCTTCTGCTCCAGCACACTCATTTATCCACACCAAGCTCCACTGGCAGGTAGGTATACATCTTGTGGCTTCAATTGTTTCTATTTTATGGTCAAAAAAAGACTATGTGCCACCTTGCAAAATGTGCATGAATTGAGTCATAAAGTGGGTATACAATGCATAAAGATGTTCTTCAGTGGACTCAGTAATGTTACTGACTTGTGCTTGTAATTTGGGAGCAGTCTGTCGAAGCCAGTGGATCCTCACAGGACTGGTCTTTCACTGGCTTAATACTTTCTAAGCTATTTCCACCTGGGCAAAGTGAGCATGTAAAACATGCAAACAAGAATTCTGTTCATTGCCAATTCATACTCACTTGCCATGTCTATGAAAAAAAGATACAAGGAGCAGAACAGTGGAGAAACAGACCCAGTGTACTTTGATTTTCTGTTTTCTCTTGAATCATGTACCAGCAAAAACCTGATTAGAAAGAAAAATTCATTCTGCCTAATAGGAGCTAGCAAGGAACATATGGCATGACATAGATTGTACACATTGAGACATCAGTCAACATGGCAAGAAGCTGAAGCAACATCCACAAATTACAACCTTAATTGCTAAAAATAATTAAACAGATTGGCAGACATTTTAAAAACCGCACATGGGCATCCAGTAGCCAAGGAAAGTGAGTAGGTTACTTGGTGATGTAAATAGTGATGTCATTTAAAATTTTAAATGTTTTACCTATTATTTAAAATATCTGTATTTGAGAATTTGAAAAAATTCAAATCCTGTTATGCCCAAAGTTGTCTGGGATAATTGTCCCCAATGCACGCAGTAATTTTAACTCATTTCTTTCTCTCACTGTACCTCTACATACTGTATTCTAATTTTAAATCAGTTGGATATTTATGTTGTTCCAAGTTTTCCAAGGTATTATGCATCATAGATGTCTGTAACATGCAAATTATTGTAATTTTTAGAGGAAAGAAAAAAACAAGAATTTTTTCTGAAATTAAAGGCAAAATCGGAAGTTATATTCATTAACTGTCAGGAATTTAAAACCTCAAATGGAGCTTCTAAACTCTTTTTTTCCCCATCGATAGCCTGATGAAAGCTGGTTTTTAAAGGAAAGGGACAAAGTTCTGATCCAAATTCTTCCTTGCATATTTCATCAGATAAGTGAACACATTTAAAGAAAAGGGAATATATGCAACTTAAAAAAATTATTTGTTTAAATAACTGTCTGTCACAGATTGAAAGAACTATGGGCAATCATACATGCTTCCCTGAAAAGACAGCATAGTGTCATGCATATAACAGCTGAGTCTAGATAGAGAAACACTGATAATTTACTAAAAAAGGGCAAATATCTAAGATTCAGCTTTCCAGTAAACTTTATCATTGTTGAATTAAATATGAATGTCATTATAAGTGAAAAAAATAGAGTTGCATGACAACAGCAAAATCGAATACCTCCCTATTTCTTTGGGAAGAAACCCCGCCAAATTAGACTTGTCCATATTCATGACCTCTTTTTCCTCCAGCTCTTCATGAATATTCAGTAAACAACTTTTCTTCAATAGAATATTCACGGTTTAGAAAAAAAACTCTGCAAAACAGTATATGTAGAAGTATTTGCACTAGTATACTGGCATATTGAACAGCTCTTTTATTATTTGCACAATAAACTCATTAACTGATTAAGAACATTCAGTTCAATTAACAACAGAAGGATCCCTCTCCTGCTTAGAAAGTTTGGGTCATCCAGCCAGGGAGAGCAACTGTGCCACATGGCTTAGAAATCAGTCTAAGAAATAAATAATACAAACTAAATGACCGGGGTTAGCACACAATCTAAAACACTTCCGTGGGATCCACCTACCGAGCTACTCCGAGCAATTTCATGAAACAAAAAAAACCAAACAAACCAAACCGCAACCTGCCCGCGGAGGATGTGGGCACAGACAAGGGCTTGCTTGGCTCCTTAGGAAGCAGCCGTCATCAACTCTGCCACAAACCTGAAGCCGCGACGGCGGGCGGAACCGCGGCGCTCCCGCACCGCAGCGCTCCCGATCCCACACCGCTCCCGCACCGCAGCGCTCCCGATCCCGCACCGCAGCGCTCCCGATCCCACACCGCTCCCGCACCGCAGCGCTCCCGATCCCGCATCGCAGCGCTCCAACATCGCAGCGCTGCCCCCGGCCCGGCCCGGCCTGGCCGCCGCTAGTGGGAGCCGGGAGACCGTACACAGCCACCGCCTGCCCAAGGGCACCGGCTGAGACTGACCGCCTGCCCTGCCTCCCCACCTGCGGGAAGGTGGCATCCCTCCTTCCCACCGCTTTTGGAGCACTCGTGGCTGTAACTGTTGGAGAGCAAAATCCTGTCTGCTGTTTCATAATTAGAGGGTTATGGCCTGAAAAACTCACAAATGGATTTTTTAATATGAGCTAAATCATCATGCTCTAGTGATTTCTAGATGTTTCTCTCCCTAGCCTCGCTTCAGTTTTAGAGCATCCCAGTGCTCCTGTGTCACAACTTCAGTCTGAGTGACAGCAGGCCTGGTAAGGATTGATTTGGTTTCTGTGTGGATGCTTTGGTGGTGTCCTCACTGCAGAATCTGCCCCACTGTTAATTTAACACTTCGTTAACTTTCAAAGTGTTAATAGGATGACAGCTGATGTTTACGAAGGATACTGAAAGGAAATTCAGAATTAAATGTAGTTCTTAGTATGTGCAAAAGGTTTTGTTAATTTATACTGTTCCTTGTTCCCAATACTCTTACAAGATTTTATGTAGGTGTTGGAAAAACCCCCTCTAGCTTAAAAGCCCATATGACCACCAGACAGAGCTGGCTGAGTGCAATTGCTCAATAACAATTTTAATACTGTTTCTGAGATAAAATCTGCAATCATAAAAACAAAAGCTGGATTTCAGATGCCTTGTTCTGATCATGTATTTTAGAAATTTAATTTACTAACTGCAGCACTTTATGTTAGCATGTTTGTGAGAAATATTACCTTAAATTCATATTTAATTATTTGCCTCATTATTATGGTTGTCAGCAATAAAAAATTGTTTCAAAGTCATAATGAAAGATACTTATTTCCAATTTTCACGTGCAGCTAGCTAGTAAGGAAGAGATCTATTTTTTATTATTGTTATTATTATTTGAGATTCTCTTACACATTAAAGAATAATCAGAGCTGGGGATGAATTAAGGAATAACAGAGCTAGAATGATGACAGAAGACACAAATTCAGTACAAAGCATGTGTTGAAATGGAGCTGATGAGATTAGAAAAGAAAGCTGTCACAGTCTCTGAAAATTTTTCCCTGAGAGAAAATCAGACACCTGTGGTGAGAATACTTTCACTGTTACCTTGTACCCCTGAAACACACTACTGCTATCATTAGTATGACACCATAAGCTTTATACTGAGTTTGCAAGGCCTTGGTCTTGGCTTGTCTGAACTCTTTCTGACTTGCCTGAAGCTGGGTTTTTTCCTACAGATTTTTATTTGGTAGGAGGAGGATAGATCAGAAGCCTACGGCAAATTACAAGTTACTCCCTTTACATAGACACCCTGCTGAAGGTACTGCCTTTAAGACCCAAAAGTTGAGTGGAAGGATGAACATAATACCAGGAAAAAGGCTGAAACTAGCAACAGTGCATTTAACAATTTAAACTAGATTATTACTATTATGTAGGCTTTGTCTGTATAGAAGATTTTTTCTTCTGTGATAGTGTTAGGGAGACACTAGCTGATTGTGTTACAAGAAGGATAAGTACAAAAAAAAAAAAAAGTCCAGGGCAGCAGGGAACATAGAATTCTTATGAGAAATTTCAGTGGTGGGAAGAAAGGAGGCATGCAGAATAGAAAATAACATCAGAAATTCTTCATTTAAAATAAGTTAGCAATACATTAGCAATAAAGAAAGAAGAACTGTCCATAGGGATTACTTAAGAAATGATCTTGAAAATTACTAAAATATCACAGTGATTGAAATGTTTGCATTGTTATGGTTTTAGGGGATCTTAAACATTTCCTATTTAACAGAAAAGCCTACAGTAAATCTCCACTGAGCTGTAACTGTCCTGAGAATGGACAAGGCATTCTGAAATTGTTGGTGAAAATGGATCTCTTGCTCATGTCCTCAAGGGGCAGGAGTGAAGTAGACTTTTTCTTCTGGAGTTCCCTGTAGCTGTGAAAAATTCAGTCCACAGTTCTTCCTTTGCCTGTTGATAACTGGGAATTTGCACACCACACATAGCTAAATCTGCCATACGCTCACTAGGTCTGAGAAGTTTCCTCTAACACAGGGCTGTTGTCTCACTTGTCACTTCTAGATCTCTTTTTGGATAAAACTGCTTCTAAAGCAACTAAGGCAAGGGACAAATGGGATGAAAACAGTTACTCTACTATAGCAAAGTTGTTCTAGATATAAAGGTACTACCAAGATACAAATGTGTTAGGTAATGCTATACCAGGATTTTTTTAAGGCTATCCTAATCAAGCAAAAAGGGCCAAAGCACAGGATCAAGTACTGTCCTGTGAACCATACAGTCAATACTTGACATGTCTTTGACCAGAGTTCGATTGTGCTATCCCAGTCCCCTCCTGGGCACAGCTGTAGGAATAACATAGGTGTCCAGGGGAAACCAGGCACCAGCTGCAGAATTTTACTTCAGTTAATTGCTAACCAACACAAATTGCTGATTACTCTCCTAAGTACTGGGAAAGAGGAGCACAAACAACTAAGGAAGCACATAAACATCTATCTTCCCCCCTTCCACAAACTCAGCTTCTTATATTTTCTCCACCAGGTACATCCAGTTCTCCAAAATTTCACAGGAGAGGGGACAGACAGTGGGAAAGCTGAGCTGATATGCATATAGCAGAGTATTTTACTACTGCCCTTTGGCCTATGCCTCCCTCTCACACATACACCAGAGCAGGGTCACAAGCTCCTCAGTCTCAATGATTGTTTGATGTCTGGTGGGATTTCCTACTGCTTTTTCCATTGGTCCAGGTTTTGAAGGGATGAGCACTTAGCCACTGAATGAAAACTCTCATGCCACGTTCCCTCAGGGTCAGGGCAGACCCTGATCTTTAGAGTTTACTAGTACGGACACAGTCACGGTGACTGGATAGTATATTCTAAATACGTTGCATACTCTAAAATCACTTGCTACTTAAATCTATGTTAGCTGAAAAGCTTATATAATGGCTTTAAAACATGAGTATTTTCTCTCTTCCAGGCATGCCCGAGGAGTTAGGTCATTGCTATAAAAATAAATATTTCTATGTACATATAAATATACATATTACATAAGAAGAATCCAGTGTCTTGGAAACATTCATTAAGTGTTGAGACAGCTGGGCACTGATCAAGAAAACAACCATCCCAGGCAGATGTCTGACAATCAGGCTCCTTTTGGGGTGTGACACGAGGATCCTTCCTGCTTGCTTCTGTTATTTCATACATCCATGGAGTAGTCTGCTTAGGTGGTATGGGCTGCTTTTTCATACAAGCTTAACCCTCATTCATGAACACTGCCTCATAACTCTGAGTAAATGAAAGCTGAAATAGATCTTTGTTTATATTTTAGTGTTTCTTTTATGACTTGTTCAGATTTTTACTTCTGTACAAAGTGATGTGATACCAAATAACACAGGATATAATCAAACTGTCAAAGGTTATACCCCTAGGGTGATGTTCAGTTTCATAACGATGAGTTGCATTTATTTTTCCCTAGATTAAAAGAAAAAAACCTAATTTTTCAGCCCTAAGAAACAAAATGCCCAGATATTTCAGTGAAGAGTTCAAGACTGCAAATCATGAAATATTATTCTTCTCTTACCCATGTTACTGACGATACTTATAAATGCATTGCTATGCATAACAGTACATTCACTCAGTCTCCTGCACTGTACAGTACTAGGTCTTGACTTTCATGTTGCAGACCATTTCAATACTTTTGCTTTGTATTCACATATTTTATTTTATTTTTTACTTCTCCAGGGACTACCATCCTGTTAAGATTTTTCCAAATAATTTTTTAAACAAGTGGTAAATACTTGTTCTTTCTCATTATAAAGATCCTTTTGAAATCTTCAGTTATAACAGTATCATGTATTATTACTTTGATTCCTTTTACTTATCCTCTTAATTTTTCTTTATTAGAAAATTGATTTTATCAAACATTCAATAAAAACTATTCTTTCAGATTTAATGCAATGCCAGTAATTAAGTTTATATTTTTGGTATTCTAAGAACCCACTCTGCCTTCCCAGACTTCTGGTGAGTACAGAATGACTCATCTGAGTATGGTTTTCCTCACCTTATTAATTATTCAACAGACCTGACAGACATTGTGAGATTTCCATTTGTTATTTAATACTGTAAGTCAAAAAAATATGTATTTGTTCCTGGTGGAGAAACTGTAGTAGTTTATTTTCTTCATTGATGTGTATAGCCAAAGAATCTATCAAGTGAAAAACAGAAGTCACATATCCACTTAGAGAAAAATAGAACACAGTTATAAAAAGCAACTGAAAAAGTCATTCTTCTGTCTATCCTAGTGACCTAAATAATTCCTGACAGGTATTTGTCTAACCTTTTCTTAAAAACATCCAGTAACAGAAATTCTACATCACTGCACTCCATTCAAAACCCAATCAATCTTTCCTTTAGAATGGTTTTCCCAGTGTCCCGTGCCACCCTTGAAGCCAGTTATTTGAGAGCAATATATCTCTTTTCTCATCATAGCATCTATTTACTTATTCAAAGACTACTATGATATCTTCTCCCTTTTTTTTCCCCAAGATTTAAGAACCTCAAATATATTCCTCAGAGGCCATAATTTACCAGAGCTATGACCAGTTTCATTGCCTTTCTCTGGACTCTGTGTAATTGCTTTATGTCTTTCCTGAAGCTTGATGGAGTACTTGAGCTGAAACCTTACTTCTGCATTAAGCAGGATAGAAGGATTACTCCTACAGGTTATATTCCTGTTGACAAATCCCAGTAGGATATTTGCCTTGTTTGCAGCAGCTTAATAACATTGAGTCACACAGAATTTGCCATCCACTCCAAATCTGAGACCTTTTCCTGCAGAACTTCTACCCACTTAGTTGTTTCCTTTCTTGCACTAAATAGATAACGAGTCCTTCAAACACATAGAACTTCACATTCCTCTTTGCTTAACTGTATCCACTATATCTATAAGATCTATTGACAAGAAGTATACACTTCTGATTTCAGTGTCTGTAGATGCTCATTGGGGAGCAATAACAAAACATTATAATAAAATTCTATCATGAAAGCACAGCTTTCAATTTCATTGCTTATGCTGATACCAATAGAGCTTTAAGCTATTAAAAAAAAAAAAAGGGAAAATCAGTTAATATATCTAGAAGGGCACACCATTAAGGTTAGAAGGCTCAGTGGTGAAGTTTTTTATTTTTATTTTACAGAAAATTGGTGAACTGACAACTTTGAGCAGCTAAGTCTTATTCATCTACAGAAAAATTCTGCCTGAATAGTGGGAACATACACTTCCTCCACTAACATGTTTCAAATCTTGACCCCAGAGAAACAACTCCTTGTAGCACCAAGTCAATTCATTTTGCATATCCCCTCAGTTCCTGGTTGGTCTTTCAGGACTGCCTATGGCAAGAATTTTGGAATATGGACAATGGTTCTGTAAGGACCACATTACATGAACAAGACCATACATTTTTAGGGCTGGTGTGCACAGAAACTTTGCACTATTTTGACTGTACTGATGCAGTTGAACTTTTGTGACTTTTTAGTATGGATTCACTGTATTTTTACCATCAATAGAGCCAAAATGTGAGGCAGCAGGGCTCAACACTCTCTTGATTTAATCCTACATTATTATGTCCGATACTTGCATGCTCAATACAGTTTAAGGGGCTTTAACTATCCTGCCTCTGTGAATTCCCCCAGCCTTGTTCTGCACCCCTTTATACTTCACTCCCCTCCTTTACCATGATGTAACATTTTTGGGACTGCATTGCAAAGTACATCAGTGCTAAAATTAGAGGAGGTTATAGCAGTTGGTTTTGGAGGGCTCCACTGTTCCTATTTGCAGCCCAACCATGCAAGAGTTGCCAGGACAGCACTGAGAGGGGGTAACTAGGAATGCCTGGTGAGAAAACATGGCTAAAAGAGCCAAGTCGTGATAACCTTCTAAAACACATTCCCTGCTGCAGAACTTTTAATATCATGCTGCTGACTGACTCTCTAATCCACCTGCTAAACTGCACAGCTAGGGGGATGGAAATCAGGATCAAAGTTTTACTTCAATGAATAGTTAATTGTGCAAGAAGAAACAGCAATAAAAATGACAGGGTCTGAAAAAAGATGACCCCCACAGAATTGAATAGTTTTAGCTGCCTGGTGGCTGCAAACCTGTTTGAAATCACACTAGTGAACCATTTGAAAACTGCCATCTTTTACTGGGTACAACAGGTAAGAACTATCTCTTTCTCAGGAAAGACGTGATCTGGCTTTCATGCATAATCCAAAAGCCCTGAGCAGAGGCACATGTCTTACTCTGACCTTCAAAGGGCAGAGTTTATCCCCACTTCCTTTCATGGTGTTTTCTATAGAATGGTTCAATCAGGTCCTTACTCATAACCGCAGTGAGTTTCATCAGGCCCATTGTCAGTACCTGGCTTTACTGCAGAGTCTGACACTGCTGTGTGGAGCTATCAAAGTCCATTTTAAATGCTTCCTACTGCAGGGAGCCTATATTCTCAAGGTACATTAGTCTGCACAACATGCTGTACAGTGGACTGTTTCAGTACCCAAGCTAGGTATCTCTATACTGGAAATCTGAAGGACAAAAACATAACACAAACATACCTTTTCCCTAGCTGCCTCTCCCCTGTGAGGCATTGCACAGGGGCTCTGGACATCTAATTCAGTCGAAATTATTTGATTCTGTTAACCAGTGGGATACCTAAAAATGTAAAATTACGCCAACTTTCTTGCACAATTAAACTTTCTTTTTATGGGACACAGGAGTATTTAAGAATATAAGTCCCATGCTTTTCAATAAAATTTAGCATCCTAGAACTGTAATACTTAGACAGAGAGCAAATTTCTATTGAACAAGTGAAAGACTAATACTTTAACAGAGCTATACCTTTGAGATCTGGGTTATACAGATGACATTGAAATAAGGGCATAGGCATCTAAAGTGGGACATAACCAGGATTTAGGAACTGAAATACAAAACATAGATGCCTGAAATATCCAATTTGCTGCTGTCTACTCATGTCTGAAATCTGCAGAGCTCTAAGTTTCCCAAATTAAAGCTCTCATGGTACCTAAAATTCTACTTTGGGATTTGCTAACGAGTGAAGCACTGATCTTAGACTAAGTCCTATCAGGCTTCATAATCTAGATTATTCTCTACTGTATTTGCAAAAAGGATTCTATCTCTTAAACTCTACCAGAGCAGACCTATTGTACTCTGTTTTTTCTAATGAAGCTGATATGTGGAGTGGGATTTGAAGAGTTAAAGCACTCAGTCACAATAGAAGTTACAGAAGCTTTCCTTCCTATACCTGTGAGAGGGAATTTTAACTCATATCTTCGATAAAAGCATTTTACACAATAGTTGTACATTAAGGGGTTGTCAGGCTGGGAGGTGGGGAGAGAAAAAAAATAATCATCCCATTACTGCTGAGGGTATTCCACTTTTCATATAGTAAGTTGTGAGTCCAGAAGAACACATGAAGTATGACCATAAGTCTTAAAGAGTGGCTTAAAAAACAGATATTGGAAAACACTAAAATATCAAAATATTTAGATGAGGGAAATGAAACTTTTCTGTATTCCAAGCTAACTTATATCCACTAGAACACTCTATACAATAGTGAAACCATCTACATTCAGCTTTGTTTGTAAAATTGATTTTACATTTACAGATTACTTTTAATAAATAGTTCAATAATCATTAAAAATATATGAGTACTCTGAGTATGGGCTCAATGGCTTCCTATAGCAAAAGAGTCTGGTATCTGCTAAGGCAAAAGGCATAACTTTAAAGGAATCTGGACAATAATTAAAAATAGTTTAAAAGTTATGAAAAAGTTCCACTTCCTGCCCTCATTTTCCTGGTGCCTTCACCTGCAATTGTGCTGCCATCCACAGTTCCCAATGGAGCTAACAGAAGGACTGTGGTCTGCACAGAGGGTGATGAATTAAAGGATCTGTTGAGAGGGCACCTTCCCCATTTCTTACTGCCAGTGATAGCTGGTCAGCAGAGGGAAAACCCAATTTTATTGCAGCGTGCAAGCACATGATTCCTTTGTGTGAAAGAGGCTAGGATTGAAACATGCCTGAAACTAACTGCATTAAGTATGTCTCTGAATAGGCCATGTTGACACATGAAATTTGATAACCAGGTCAGTAAAAAAACAGTTTTAAACAACCACTCTCCTTAGTGGTATAATGTTTCAGTTGGCCAAGATAATTATTTTCTCTCACATCTTTCAAGGGGAGAGCTGAGATGCCATGTTAGAGAAGTTCATCATCATTTGCAATGCTGTGCAGCCTGTTGCAGGGACAAACGCAAGTCTTCCATTTCCAATACTGTCTATATCACAGCTTGCCTTGATGCTAAACACACTTGAAATAAATCATGCCCTCATATATATGATAAGGAATTATTTTTTTCTTCATTGATATTCACTGTGCTATGAATGAAAACTAAAAATTACCACCCCCCTCTGCCCAATTTCCAAAGAAATCCCTTAGTCTGTCATTTTGAAGAGTTAAGAATAGTTTGTTTGGCTCATTACTATAATACACTGCTGCTGCAAATACAATGAGAAACGCTTAAGCAGTTGTGTGTTGTAAGGTGAAATTCAACTTTAATGAAGCAGGCAGGTTTCTAAGAAATAGCAAGCTCTACTAGAAACACAGCTGCATGCTTCATGTTTTTTTACTCAGCTACATTTAAATAAAAACATTAAAAAATTACAAGTTGCTTACTGTGCCTGAGGGTTTCCAGAAAACAAGAAGGAACAGTGAGAAACAACAAATCACGAAAGTGATAGCAGCAAGCCATCCAAATGCAAGCATCCAAACTGCTTAGACTCATGGATTTGAACTCTTTTTTAGTTGAGAGACTTTTGTAATGTCTGAAATAATTTACTGAGCAAACATCCTGAGTGATGAAAAAATGTCTGATCAACCCATTGAGTATGTTGACACTTTAACCTACATGTACTGGCACAATCTATTACTTTTTCAACTTGAAACGAGTAGGAATCATCTAATTAAATGTGGATTACCTATACAAAGTTGATATTTATAAATGAGCTACCCGATGAGACTAATTTCATAACCAGTGAAGAGAAACAGGCACTTTTAGGGTCTGATTCACCTTGTGATTCATTTTGTGTTGAGGAAAGCAAACCACAAATCATCAAAAAAACCTACTGGAGGCCTTAAGTGTAAATCTAAATTCTAGCACACAGACAACTGACATATGTTACAGATTATTATGTTTACATAGATGTATATGTCACTGTTTTACTTAAAACCTATTAGACAGTAATAATATTTACAGTATCACATATCTTCTTCTACTCTGTTACTGTAATTCTGTAAAAAACAAGACGTGTTAAAACCATTAGACAGGAAGGAACACATTTTCTAACCTATAAGCTATTCAGTGCAAGAGAAACACCAACTTCATTTGTTTGGATACTCTTTTTTCCTCTAGGATTTTTTTTTATGTGAATCACCTGTAGCTTACAAAGGACTATAAACAAAACATTTTTCAAATAAACTATTAGGGAAAAAGCCCAACCAAATAAGACACCAGTTTAGTCTTACATAAATCAAACTGAATCTGCTGCAGTTTAATTACCATTTTATCCAAAATTAATTTTATATGCTTTGTGATTATACAGTGCTCTAAGGAACTTCAAAAAAATCACTGTATGAAACTACACACTATTTTAGCATTTAAAAAGTCCTTAGGAGTTTTCTTAAACTTTGTCATGATACATGGATTATGCTACAGTTTTAACGACTGTATTAAGATAATAAGTTAGTAGAATTGAAAAAAAATTATGGAGAAGCTTCCTGCCATTCTCGTATTTATTTACAGGCTAAGCTTTCTGGCTCCTCCATTAAATCCAAAAGTCCTTCAGTGGTTCCTCTGACACTCACCCTCACTGACTTCGCCACCCCAGTGTGCTGGATGAGCACAGCCATTAGCAGCCAAAGATGGAAGAACAGCATTACATGCAGAGTAGTATTCTGAAGGACCAGGTTGTTTACCTAGCACGTGAGTTACCCCTTACCTACATAAAAAGTCAAATGATGTTATAAATACAAATTTGCAGTCCTTTCTTTGTTTCTTTTTGCTACATGAAGCTTTCTACTTTCAATTTTGCTGTCTTCTGAAATACTTTCATCTTTCACATTGCTAAGTAGTACCAGAAATATTGCCAGTATTCATAAAAAAGAATGTGACAGTAAAATCTGGAGTAGCATTTGGTATTGAAAAATCCAGTCCGTGTAAAAATGAGATTTTAAGGGCTAAACTGAAAAATACATAGGACATTTTTGCAGATGAAAATGCTTAATAAATGATGGTTTGAATGCACATTTTCATCATAAATATTATCTCTCCAGCAGAGGCTACTACAGCAGAGAAAACGTGCCCCATGCTCACTGCTGCTGCACTATTCACAGGACAACAGACAACAGAAAATAAACCAATTATGGGCTAGTCTGGCTGCTACATTACAGAGCTACCAGTAGCTACTCACTCATGAATAAGATGTGTCTTCATGCAAATTGGAGACCTACCACAAAATATTAGTGACAGTCTAGTGAGTACGTCCGAGGTTCTATAAAGCAACATGCAAACATTTATGGAAATATGAATTTCTTAATCATTAAATTTTGTTAATGTACTACAAATTTTAATCCTGATGAGTTTGTTCACTCTTTCCCACACAGGATTGAACAGTGAGAGCAAAACACCCCACCAAGGTTGTCACTTTATATTCCAGTCACACTGGGGACATGGCTTCCCAGTCCTGGCATTTCAGCCTGTTGAGTCTAAAGAAGTAACTGTGATTATTCTGCACTCAAAGCCAACATTTTCCACTTGAGACACAATTTCAAAAAAATTAGTGTCAGATGAGAAAAGCATTAATTCGTTTTCCAAGTAAATTGGTTATCTAATTTTTGACAACTTGCATTGTTTCTGTGTGCAATGCTGCAGGCAAGAGAACTCTTAAAAGGAAAAAAAAAAAGAGGGGAGGAGAGATATTTTGCTAATGAAATATGCACGGAGAGCACTATGGGCAGAGCAGGCTACTCTAAAAAAATGTCACAGTTTCTTTTTTGGCACTGGCCCTAGCACAAGTGGATTATATCTGTATTTCAGATCTTATTAAAAAAAAATCCACACCTGTCAGTTATGAGAAAGGCTTAAGTATATTTATTTAAGTCCATTGAAAAGTAATTCCTGATAGGTATTGTGGGATTCTTTTATCAACCATATGACAAATTAATTTTTTTTCTCTTATAAAACATTACCCCAAACTACAGTAAAACTTGAGGACCAATGGATATAGAGGCCATATGTGAAAATTAATTCTAGCTTCATCACTTCACCTAAGTAATTTTGTATGTATATATTTCCTTCCACATAATCCAGATATCATTTGCAACTTTTTACTGAGTGTCTTTATAAAGTATTTTAGAGTTTTCTTTTGTTCATTGCTTAAAGGAAGGACCATCATAATGAATCAAATTATTTATTTTGTCTCTTATATAAATATGACTACTGTGCATCTTGCACAAATAAGGTATTAATAAAAAAAGAACAAAACAAAACAAAAAACCAGCAAGACTGGCAATTAAAAGGTCTTCACTTCTGGTTTACAATTCCAGATAATTTTCAAATGCTTTATACAGAAGGAGAAAAATTGCAACTAGTGGGACCATTACAAAAGTATCATCTATAAAGTTAGCATTTAGCAATACCTTCCTGAGCTGGAAACATAAGGCTATCTTATGTAAAATTGTAAAGTAAAATTGTAGTTCTCACACTAGAAGATATAGTTATAAAACCAGTGAATTTACCAGATTACTCACTTAAAAAAAGCCTCTCCCAACCCCCCCGCTAAAAAATCAAAACCCCAAACTTCAACCTCCCCCCAAATCCACAAAACAAAGAAACAAGAAAAGCTAAACCAAAACCCTTATGTTCTTATTACATTTTATACTATCGAATTTCAGTAAATTCAGTGAAAAAATCAAGAAGATACAAGACATAACTGAAGATAAGATCTTTATCTGAAGCAGCCTATGTAATCTAAATAAAATTTTTATACAAATTGTTTTTAGCTACATTTTCTCATTGTGTGTTATGAACAAAGCAGCTTCAGTGCTAGGATATGAAGAAAAAGAAATGTGTTCCTATTTTAGCTGTAGATTCATATTTAATAATACACCTAGACACCAGAATTGTATATCATATGTGAAATGCATATGTGTTATGTGAAATAAAGCCAAGTTATGAGAAAACAAATGTCCTTTATTACAATTTCATATGTATTTTTCACAGGAATAGAAGTGTTATTCATGGAGTCTTGACTAAACTCTAATATGGGGACATCTGCAAACCTAAATTTGTCCTGCAACTTCAATAATGAAATTTTTATTTCTCTGAAAGAATTATTAAACTGTTAGAGATGGGCACAGGAGAATTCATGCTTACATTTCAGCATTGGCTAATTAATCAGTTCCCTAAACATTCCTGTAAAGTGACTATTCCAGTCTTTAGATACAGAAACTGATATAAAGGGGTAATTGACTTATTTGAAGAGGTCAAATATTTTAATAGCAATACAACAGTAATATAATTAAAAGCTGATGTTCCAGTTTCTCAAATGAAAATAAGCTGCTAGTTATAGTGCCTTACTAAAAGGATATTGCTGGAATCATATCAGAAGAAAAGTTCAATCTGAACTGTATGCTAGTGAGAGCCAATATTTTAACAGTTGGCAGAAAGAAGTAAACAACTTTGTTATTCCCCAAAATACAGGAAACTACCTCCCATTATAGCAGCGATTACCGACCTGGCCAGCTCATGGGCAGCTCATTGACACATGCTGTAAGCAAAATCATCATTTACTCTTCTATTTAATTTCCTGTGGATCTGATAGTGTAGGAGGGTTTCATGAACAATATCTTTCATGTGAATTGTGTGTCAGGTTTATTAGATAAGTAATACAGCATTTTTTTCTAGTTTATGCTCACTGTGCCATATACTAATCATAAGCTTCCAATTTTGGAGTACCTGGTCGTGAAGGCATTTTGCAAGCCCCAAACTGTGGCAAGTTATTGTTTCCAGCTGATCCAATATGAGAGACTATTTATTGCAGACAGACAAATTCTGTGCATATTTCCCAGTTTTCATATCTCTGTTGACTTCACTAGCCATGTTCCAACTCAGTGATGGGACAAGACATCAGTACACACCAATGCTCCTGCTCTCCTAGGCTCTCCCAGAAAGGGAGAAACAAACTTAGAAGAAAATGACAAGCATTACCTGACCTGAATAACCAAGAGCTCAGGACTACAGAGTCTATAACACTTGTCTTTCCTGGTATGTGGATATATCCACAGATGCCATCAGGAGGATAAATATATTATTTAAAATTATTTCAGTAAGTAATCTAGAAAGAACTGAAATTGTTTCATTTCCACGTGTTATGAAGCATAACAACACTTAGAAATGTAGGCCCTGCCTCAAATAAGAAAAGCCCTATTCTTTAGAAAGAATATGAAAAAAAATCAGCTTTTGACATGATATATACCTTTGGCAAGATTTCTAGGCAGACTTCTGTCCTCCAAAATTGAACTATACGTATAAACTCAGTTCATGGGCTAAATGAACCTTTCAAGATCTGGTACATTCCAGAGCCTCTTCCCAAGCACAACATTCAAGTCAATTTCATATTTGATGACCAGCAGATGATGTGAATGCCTGGGGGCAGCTGTAGTCTCTCCGTGCTCCCCCAGCTGGCTTATAATGGATTTTCAGTCTAGTAAACACTTATTTAGTCTAAGTTCTGCAGAATTTCACTGTAAGAATTCCATCCCATATTTGTGTTGGAGAACACAAGAAAGGAGAAAATTAAGACTGAAAAATCCACTATGCATCTGATTTCTCCCTTTCTAAGTAATGCAATTCTAGTCCTGCATTCCTCTGTTCCTGGTGATGGACACATCTCATGCAGGTGCATGATTTTGTTTTAAATCTCAAACTCTGAATTTTAGTTTATAGAGGCTGAAAATAACTGAACAAAAGCTCTTATAGTCTGATTTTAGAAGATCATGAGTAGCATTACCACTTAGTTTACCTGTAGGTATTGGGACACTTATCTAGGGCAGTGATGAGCTATATGAATTAATTATACAGTAAAGATGGTCACAGTTATTCACTGCAGTGAGACTATACATTATTAATGAGGCTGATATGCAAATGAATCAGTCAGTACAAAAATTATATGAACTCTTTGCCAAAAACTTGATGCAAATCAACATCTGGTTCAGTCATGGAGGAGAGGCAGTCCCATCTGGCTGAAAGTAAACCATCAAATTTTAAAAAACTTTAGAAATCAGAAAGGAGCCTATAATTCCCATCTTTCCTATAAGGCAATCAGTCCTGCAGAACAAAAATTTATGATGTTAAGACTTGAACTGTTCAAACTGAAAGATTGTTATGAAAAAATAAAAAAAAAGAGCAAAAAGAAACTAGTATAACATTTTGGCATGCTGGAAATGTTGTTGAAACTATTGAAGCTGAAAACCTTAGCTGTACTTCCATGGATAGGTTCATTATGATAAGCCTCTTGATCCCTGAGTTAAAAACCTTTACAGCTGACACAAGATATGTGGAAGGCAAAAAATAACAGTTACAAGGTAGCCCTGCCAGAAAGAGTTAATTTTTTAAGCATTCTCTGATTCCCAATCCCTCTTTCCTTTTCTCAAGAACCAGATATTTGTCCAGTCTGAACTCCCGAATAGCCCGTGTTTTCACAACAGGATTCCTTTTCACCCCACTTCCAGTTAAACAGCTCACACAAATGTTTTGTCACCTCCTGAGCTTGATTATGGTTGTGAGCAGACATTTAACTTTCATCAATAATGTTAGACAGAAATCCATAGTATTTTCTTCTCAGATTCCCCACGGGTTTCAATGATTCCCTTCTCCTTTACTGGGGAGACAAATCAGAGACCTGGGCTCTGGTGCTCTCAATATTCTCCTATTGATGGGCTGGTAAATGTCTAGACAGTTGTTGTGCATCTGTACTGCATTACAACACAGACAAGATATATCTTGTATATGTAGATGGAAAGTGATACATTTAGCTGAATCTTGACTCTTCTGAAGAGAAAAGTGAATCATGAAGATATTTTTCTATGTTAACGTATTTAATTCTAATGTGCTTCCTATATATGAAATGCTTACTTTTAATTTCAAAATGCAGCACTATGGAGAAGTCATATATTGTAATAATTTTGCCAAGAAGCATCTACAGCATTATTTATGATGATTTTTATTATAAACATCTATTTTCAGTTGCAATTTCAGAAAGGTTTCTATTTATGTCTTCAAATGTGCATAACCTTAATATGTTTCTATTTAAAAAATATATTTTGGAAAACATTTGGTATTCCACAAGAAAAAAAATCAAATTAGGAAGATAGGAAATAACATCGAATTATGTAATAGTGTGGAGTGATGCAATTTCTTTAGAAAAATCATTCTTCTAACACTTTCTGTCTCTAAACTATCTAAACTGCTTTCAGATAAGTGACTGTCCTCATGTCAAGATTGCAGATTGTGATGCAAAGCATGATGTCAAACAGGGAGTGGCTTTTCCAACAATACTACAATATTACTTTTAGATATTATGCAAATTATTTAAGATAAATTATCTCTTTCATGTAGCAGGGCTATAATCCTAGCCTACACACAGAGATCACTTTCATTTGCTAAGTCAGAATAAGTGTTCATACTCCTGGTGCTAGTAAATCAAATATGTTCCCACATTGTATGGATTGCTAACCTTTAGTGTTGGATGCCTAAAGAAAGTAAAAATTCTCTTCCTAATAATACCCTTAACCAAAACTAAGTGCTTAAGATCACTAAACACCGTACAAATATGAATGCTTCTAGACTTACTGCAGACTTCATTATCTCATTTTAAATATGGGTAGTGAAAAACATATCAAATTAACTTTCACTCAGACAAAAAAAAGTAATTTCTATAATTTCCTATAGCACTATCATTAAAGCCTGAGCACAGAGTGTTTATACGGTTAAACAAAGACTATAACTCAAACCTCTGACTGAATGGACTAGAAAGCATTGGTACACAGCTGTATCAGACCAACTACATTGATCCCACAGTTGTTGCAGTATTTAAGTACCAAATCAGCATCATTAATTTATTTTTCTCCACTAGCCCTTCCAGGAGAATACTGTTAGCAAAACAGAAATGAGCAGGCCTTGATGAAAAATAGATGGTAAATGCCACTTCAAAATGGATGGAGGCAATTTCCTGTATAGGTAAATCCAGACCCAAACACTTCAGCTCTGTCTGATATTTCAAAAGAACATCTAATGTTGATTAGCTGTAGCAATTGTTTAAGAATTGAAACCGATCAGTTAAAATTCAAGTGATTTATGCAGGAAATATATTGAATATGTTCACCTGAGCAAATCTATCTGCTTCTGTAAAAGTCTGTGTAGTGAAGTTTTTTTTCTTCTGCTACAGGAAATGGGCACTATGCTTTATCTAACCAGAAACATTTCCTATTCTGCAGTAGTGTCACTATAATATTTTCAACACCACATTTGAAAGGTAGGTCATTACCATACTTTACAATAAGTTCTCATAACATGGAGTGATTTTTATAGGGACATATTTAACTCATTGTCTTATCTCCAAGGCATTTATATTTGCTTTACCCTGGACACATGAATGAATAATTTCTGATATGAAAAATGCATTTCAGAAAAGGAGAAAGGAGCCAATCCAAAGTAGAAAGGATTACCTTTTTAGCCTCTTAATTTGACATGTAATGACAAGTTTAAAGAGTTCTCAGACTGTAGTACTTTTCCATTTTAAGGAAGAAGAGAAAATCCTCATAAAATGTTAGAGGATAATGGCAAAAGGAATAAATTATATCATGTGGATACATTGCAAGCATCTATTGCTTTCAGACGGACCTCTCTTTCTGTGCACATTCCTTTTCTAGGATCACACAAATACACATTCTATTGGTTATATAACTTTATGACTTAGAAATTCACATTTTTCTATGGTAATGTTCTCTCCTAATCCATCTAAAGTGTACAATCCTGTATTTTTCTGATTAACTGCTCATCTACCTGATATATTAATAATATATCCTCCCTCTATGAATTTAATTATTTTCAGTAGAAAGAAGTCTAATCACAGCATCACTCTAGTTATTGGAATACTGATATGTCCTTAGGATAACGACATTTATATTCAGTAAATATTTTTAACCACCAAGTTTCACTGTCTTTTGACAGCTGCTTTGGAAAAAAAAGTGGTTTCCTTTCAGAACAGGATTTTAATTTGAATTGTTCGCTATAAACTACAGTTAAAGAGAATAAAAAGTAGAGTATGCTGTTATAGTTCTGCATTGAGTTCACCTCCTGCATACTTATTTTGTACACATGCAATATGCATTATATTAAACAAGCTATAAAAATAGGTATATCTCTATTATTATTGGAAGGTCATGGTTTTCAGTCAGTTTGAACTCCCAGTCAAGGCAAATTCATAGTCCTGAATCCTGTCACCACACCTCTGCTTGCACTGAAAGATGTGAGCAATCTCACTCAAGTGGCAAGTGTGCAGGACCACAGCTTCATGTTTTCATGTTTTGCAAGTTGAGATGCTGTCGCAGTGGAAAATTGATTTCCCTCCTGTTATTTCAAGCATGTATATAACTTATTTTAAGAATACAATGATATTACTTCTGTGAATCTAATTTCTTTAAAATAAGTGAAACATTAATAAAAAAAGTTAATTATAGGACAGCTTTAACTCATTTTCTTGGCTCCCAAGCATTTATATTTACTTTGCCCTGGACTCATGAATGAATTACTTCTGATATGAAAAATTAATTTCAGAAAATTAGAGAAAAGCCAGTCCAAAGTAGAGAGATTTACCTTCTTCACCCCTTAATTTGACATGTAATCACAACAAGATTAAAGACATCTCAGAGCATGACAGTTGTCTGTTGTTTATATCCTAACATGAAGCAGAATCTGGGAATGGTAGCTGCTCTGACATTGTTGTCCTAGGTTTAGTCTTTCATGACACATCCACAAAAAGATATCCGGTCTTCCAATTTTCAGGTTGGAACACTTCAAATTTGATTGAGAGTTTTTTATGCGATGGTCTATATTACTTTCTGTTCCACTTCTACGGAAAGACACTTAAGGTATTAGAACCAAAACTCCAAACCTGAACACTTTGGAAACTGCAGGCTGGAAAGGCCAGGCATCATCCCCTGCCTGTAACCAGGTTTGATCCACAAGCCTGATGGAGATGAAGGGGGAACTCATGGTCATGCTGTGCATTAGAGAAGGGAACTTCCATGGGAACCATTGTATTAGAGACTTGCTTGGCTTGTGAAACACCTTTTAAGAACAAGAATCTTGTTGCAACTGCAAAATCCCACAAAGGTTTCCCAGGAAAGCAGAAGCATGCGAATCTCATTCTAGCACTAGAAAGCAAGACTATGGCAATATTTTGTTAAGTCTCAAGGAAGGAATAGGCAGAATTCAGTAAAAAGCAGATAACTTTTTTCCTAATGAAAATAGATGGAGCAATAAAGCCTTGTCTTCCTCTGCCTCCTAAGAGCTATACAGCAAAGATTCTGTGATGAATAAAAATGCAAAAAAAGAGGCTTTCAATATCCTCTTCAAAAAAACCATACAAGGAAATCTCCATTTGCTGTCAGCTCTCAGATTTATAGCAGTTCAGCATGAAGCACTTTCTTTAAAGTATCAGTGTAACTCTTTACGTATTGTTACTACAAAAGGGACCTGCTGTTCTACTGTTTACCTTTCTTTAGGAGTGCCTCCACATTGGTCCTGTACTTGAACACATTGTCTGCTGTGCTAATTCTTGAAGAGGATTTTATTTAAAAATAAATAAATATACTTTATTATTCACCCAAACCATGTTCAAAAACTGAAAACTGGAATAAAATTAATGTCTATAATAAGACCAAAGTTGATGTGATCATGTGAGAGTCACCTATAGATTTGTCTATCCAGCAACAGGAAGACCTGCCTCAATTGCTGTGTGTCAACATACACTGTGCACTCTGTTTATATGAACCATCCTTCCATAGCAAAATGAGGCCGTATTTAAAAATACATATTTTTTATATATATACACATTTACATATCTATTTGTACATGTGCATGTGCATACAAGGTTGCAAAGGAAGTATGTGCTCAGATATAGCACCTAAAGCAATGTAATATGCAACAAAATACCTGCTTTGGCAACTTTCATCCCTTTTATATCTCAACCTTGTAACCATTTTCTTACAGCCAATGTAAAGTACAGTAACCTCAGTAAAATATTTGTTCTTTATTAGTAATTTAGAAAACAGAGGTTCTGTAGATCTAACCTCAACTACAGTCATGGTTGTGCTGAGTGCCAAAGACTAGAACTAGTGCCAGGAATCAAAGTTTTCATATTAAGAAAACTTCAGCAGTCAGGATGCTTATCCATAGGGTGCTGATGTAAAGTCGTAGCAGTACAGCCAAACTCAGCTTCTCATAATACTGTTTTGTACATGCTCTCTGTTTCATAGAATTTGTAGTCATTTTACTATGACTTCACTCAGTGTGCTGATATTACATTAAATGGAAGAAAAGAGGACATTTTCCTAACTGAACAGTGGTTGGAGATGGTCCACATTTTAGGGAAAGATTGTCAGTGACACTGAAAGAAACAAGAACTGAGCTATAGATGTTAATTTGTATTTGCTCCATTTTGTTTAATTTGTGTCATCTTTCTAGCTCTTTCTTTAAAACACAGATATACCTTATTTTACAGAAATGTGAAAAAAATCATTAATTGGTTTTAATCTTCTACTATACTTTTTTAAAATTGTGGTTACTGTACTCTATGAGATGTCTGTAAACTTCAGCTGTGTCCCTGGTACATAGGTAGGGGTATGCTGATGGAGCTTCACCTTATTCACTATAGGAATCATTGATACAAATGTCCACCAGAGAAATCTGCTAGTCCAATCAGACCATATTTTGGAGGAAAGCACCACATCAGCTTGCATTCCAAAACTGCATATTATTTATACAAACGTCTCTTTTCATAATATAATAAGTCAATACCATCATGCTTAAGATACAGGAAACACAAAATGCATTTTACGTAGAGAAGGCTATAGAGATCAAGAAGTGCAAAAATGAGTACTCTGTCAGGAAATTATTTATTACTTGTCCTTTGTGACCAGATATTCAGATGATAGTAAGATATGGCATCATCAGATTCACAATGTAAGGGAGTACTGCACCTAGCAGTAGCCAGCTGGTTTGCAGGCAAGATGTGCATTTGGCAGATGCTAGAACTGAGTTTGCCCAGAATGCACAATTTCCTATTTCTTAATGGTGAAAGCAGTATAATCATATTTAGGAATAAACAGACTGACCTGTCAATGAATGGAAACTATTATGTATGGAAGATGGAATATGGAAGAAAAAGTTGAAGATGGAGGAATATGAAATTTTCTATGATAATGGTACAGTGGTCTGAAATCTGAACCCTTCTAAATCCTTTCAGATACAGTTTGGAAGGGGAGGGTAAGAGTAATTCAATTTTACTTTTAAATTATTGTAATTTCTGTCAGCAATTATGTTCATCTGGCAAACTGAACAGCTAAAACCAGGGAGAACAATAAACAGAAATGAGTAGCAGCATCTTTCTGAAAGAGAAGTTCTGAGAAAGTGAGAAAAGAACGTATGTGGTTTCCTGGCTGTATTTATTTTCTGTGAGCTTCTGAAATAGTCTGCTGATCAGCAAGCCATTCAGAGGGTAGTTCAGATATTTTACTTTGAAAGTGAATGATAATTTCATGCTACCTCTACAGTGTAAAACCCACCTAACATGTCCATTAGACTAGCTGTGGACATATCACTTCTTGTCACTCTGTCTGACAGAGGTGGTCCCTTATACACTATTTCAGTTCAAACCATTCTTATCTAGTGACAGAATTTAGAGGGAGAAGAAACAACAAAAGGAAGGACTTTTGTGTCTTTGTGCAAGAAAGGACAAGTAGTTCTATTTTCAGACATTTAAAGTTTGATAGAAAGATTGGTCCCCTATCCATCAGGTTTGTACCTAGCTCCCAGACAGTCTTGAACCCACACCAGCTCATTTTTCAAGATTAGAAAAGCTTCCCAATTGAAGTGTCAAGGAGTATGTTTGAAGCCCAAGAGCCATTTGGAGAAGTCTTAAATGTTGCAAGACTCTGGGAACATGGCTTAAAAAGATATTGGACTTGGCAGTGAAGTTTGACAAACATATTCATGTTTCTGCATTACATTCTGCCCCCATTCTTTTTGTGCTCCAGTGATTAAAGTATCCTCTTCCACACTTGAACAGTCCTTTCTGGAGCTGTGCCACAACCCACATCATGAGAATGACACAAGGCTACAATCAACTTATTTTGGGGAGGTAATTCTTTACAGTAGCTTTTGTCCAATTACACTTTTCTTTTTCCCTTTAAAAGTAGGCAAGAGATTGGGAAAGACATGACTGTGTCTCTGGGGTTAATTTGTAATTTCTGCTGTCTGGAGAGGTCTCTGTATCTTTGAGTGATGCTATATTCTATACAAGCTTGACAATTCTTTGTGTGTAATGTCATCATGTGAAATATAAAGGAAACAAGAACTGAAGTTGCAATTTACCACTGTGAAGTGTCCCGCTCGTTGTGATAAAGTATTTACCATGAGAGAAGACAAAGACATATCTTTGCTTCTACAGTCTGTTAAGACACATTGCAGGGGTTTCTTGGCTAGAATTTAACAGATTCTATATTCAATTTCCAATACAAATTTTCCCTTAAGTGAGCATTTCTCCCTTTCCTTCCTCATCGAAAGCCCAGGATGTTCTGAAAAAGTTCTACGCAAGCTAACAGATTAATAAATTTGTGCATCTATGCTGAGTATGAAATCTTTCTCCACGATATCTCCACATCACCAGGAGACTACTGTGATTTGGTCAGAAAAATGTAGTGTATATGTCAGTGAAAATTTTGTTAATTAACCTGTGAACATTGTTACAAGTATTTTTGGTATTTTCTAGCTCCTTAAGATAAAAAATGGTTCTTTTTAATATTCTCTTTGTCTCCAGCAAAATCACCTCTGACAACCTAATCTAGTATTTGTACCATATTTGCTAATGGAACTGCAAGAACCAATATACTACAAGATTCTTCTCACATTTATGGCTTTGGAAACAGAGAAGTAGCAGCAAGCAGATGAAGAAGAAAGAATTTATGACATCTTTTTCATAAGTAAATGGTTATAAGTTAGCAATACTCAGACTGTATCCATCTTTTTTTAGTACAAATTACCTATATTAAGAGGATAGCCAAGAAAGGCAGAGAAGCATAGTTCCATTCAACTTATCAGCTGAGGCACTCAATTACTCCTTACATGAAAAAAGAAAGATACAGACCTGCCAGCTTTCATTACTGCCTTTTTGTCTGAGTGGGCAGACCAACCTGAACACTAACTTTTGTATTTCACTTTTTACATTTTAACACTGCTATCCAATTGGAGAAAAGTGTGACTGGACTATAAACTGGGAGCTGGCAGACTTAAAAAGAGAGAGACATCTGCCTTGACCTGTATAAAACCAAGGGAGGATATAAAACCTGAAGAACTAAGCATGTACTGTTTTAGAAATCAAAGTGATCAGCTGCAGTTTGCACGTGGCACATAGTTACACACCTGAACTGCCATGCAGAGAAAAATTATATCCTAAAGACCATTCAGAAAGTTTCAGTGACTGCAGTTTACACAACTGTACTGACAGACCTGGTCTTTACATGGAACATGGGTGTGAATTGCTGTGGTTATAACACCAAATGATAAAAACACAGCTTTACCCCAGACACCAACTGAACACCATGCAACCGTTCACTCACCTCCCCCATCCCAGTGGAGTAGAGAGAAGAAACAAAAGTAAAGCTCTTAGATGAGGTGAGATAAGAATAGTTTAATAATTGAAACAAAAGTAAAATTAATAATAATAGTAAATAATAATGCAAAGGAAAAAAGAAAAATAAAAAAACAAACTCAAGGGACAAAAAGTGATGCACAACACAATTGCTCACCACCTGGTGACTGATGCCACACCCTGTCCTCACATCCCCATCAGCCCCCCTTCTGTGTCACTCCCCCACTTTATATCCTGGGCATGATGTTCTATGGGGTGGAATATCTCTTTGGCCAGTTTGGGTCAGCTGTCTTGGCTTTGCTCCCTGATGGTTTTCATCTTCTCACTGGCAGAGCATGAGGCAGAAAAAAAAGTCCTTGACTTAGGATAAACACTACTTAGCAGAAACCAAAACATCAGTGTGTTATCAGCATTATTTTCATACTGAATCCAAAACACAGCACTGTACAAGCTACTGAGAAGAAATTATCCCAGCCAAATCCAGGACAGCATTCCAGTGGTTATAACATCAAATGATAAAAAAAACCCAAACAAACAAAAAACAAAACTGCTTTAAGAGGAAGTACATTCAGAGTTAATTCATTTGTTTATTAAATAACATACATACTTTTGCTTTGGTATTTTGTTCTTCCAAAGGCAGTGAAGGCAAGGTCTTTTCTCTATGTGTTAAAACTAGGCTAAGTCTAGAAATGTCAAAAATAATATTTGTCAGGGAAGACTGCTAACTGATGCTGATTATGATAATGCGTCTGATTCATAAAAAGATGAAGCCTTTTGTTTTAAATAAAAGCATCATCTGCCACTATTCTTTCTGAAGGTCAGCATTTTAGTGCTTTCAAACACAGCTATTTCTTCAGTGTGCTTCTTGGCACTTACTGTAGTGCTTATTTCTTGACCTTCAGCAAAGTAAATTTTTTCCCAAGTGTTTTTATATTTTGGACAAAGTATAACAGAATTGTGTTCCATTCTAATTAAAGACATGGAACAATACTACTTCCAACACAATTTTGCTTCAGCTTTCACTTATGGTCAATCTTGTAAGGAGGTTCTGTCTTTTTTAGAAATAGAATCACAGTTTCATCAACCACTAGTTACAATTGATCAGACAAAACAAATATGAAGGACAGCATGAACCCTTTTACAATAGATTCTTTTAACAGGTCCAGCCTAAAATTGTGCATGGTACTTCCCACAGAAAGCAAAGAGAATCGCAAATGGACTTGCAATTTTCTGCTCTAAGTAGGTAAAGAAAACCCTAACCCCAAAAAACCCCTTTAACATTCTGAACTTGTCTTCAGTAACATTAACACATATATATGAATATAAGCATTACATATATTGCAGATGCATATGCATATATGACACAAAGCCATTAAAAAATAGCATTGAATATTCTACAGAAATACCAAGAGTCAGAATGTACTCAACACGGAATAAACTATTGGAAGATGCTAACAATATGATGCATCTGGCATTGGAATTTTCATATAAAGTGCAAGCCAAGAAAAGAGATACTCTGTTACATTTTATGCCTTAATTTTACTGAAAGTTTATTACAAGGGTAAATTGTTCAATATAATTTTGACTGTATCTGAAAATTAAAGTAGGCTAATACTTTTCTCATAATTTTTTTTAGCTTGTTTATGCAGAAACTGCTACCATGAGTCATGCTGCCTGTGTCTAGAAGGTAAAGTGGAAAGCTTTATAAAAATATAGCTGCTTTTTCTACATTATCATTGTTTGATATTAATGCCGTATTAAGGAGGGGAAAAAAAGTATGTTTTTTTCTTATTCTTTCTCTTAAAAAAAAAACCTTAAAAGAGAGAGGACTTTAACAGTACATTCTCTTTGAAAGAAATGCTCTTCTTTTTAAATTACCTGCCTTATTCTAATAAACATAAATATAAACAAGTCATCTTAGTTCATAGGTATGAATATCATTCCCTATGTTTTAAGTGTATCACAATAAAACTTTCTTTTCCCTATGAAAATGTTTATTTTTTCCAGTTAAAAACAAAGGGTATCACAACTAATTTTTTTTTTATATCGGAGCACCTCATTCTCCTATTTCGTCCATTAAAGGATGTTTAGGAACAGAATTTGCCTCCCTTGGTGCACAAGCAATGATGTATATTAGTATCTGAATAGCTATGAGTTATTCCAGGGTTTGACATACGTCTGGAGAGCCTTAAAACAGACGGATCAAAGATGCTGTGGAACATCAGTTCTTGAAGAATGTAGAAAGTTGACAGGATAAGACCCTGAACAACCTGATGTAGCTTTGATGCTGGCCTTGCTTGGAGATAGCAATTGAATTTGACAGTCTCAAGGTTCCTTTCAACCCTTTCTTCATACAGTAATCATTCTCTCTTCAACAGATTAGCTACTTTTTGGTTTGGTTGTCACTCATCCTGAATTTATGATTTGGGATTTCTGGGTGAACACACACTCTAAAAAGCAGGGCTTAAAGCAATTGGCTACAGCTGTACATGAGTTCTCAACCCATCTAATGGTTTTGAAAAAGTGTACTAAGGTTCAGAAACAGCAAGGTAAGACATTATCTGCCTAGATTGAACATTCCGTTCAGAAAACACTGCTATTAAGCACTGGTTTTGGTCCTCAGACATATGGACAAAGACCTAAGAAATTTCTTTCTATCTCAGCAAATCACTGTATTGAAAAAAATAAGCATATTACTGTACAAGTACTGCTCTGCAGCCCTGCAGCTCTGCAGTAGGAATTTTGGTCATGACAATACTGCATACTAGCCAGACAAACAGTGCCCTGATTCCACATTTGCCATCCATACCTGAGAAGCATGCACAAAAAGGTACTATGAGAAGTTATCGCTTTGGCTGTAATACAGCTTTGTACTGTCAGACCAATGATGGATACACTCATTTTTAAGAGAACTAGTACAGACTTTCAGATGAAATGTATTGTCTTATGGCATCCATAACATTAATTTATAATTACAGTGTTCTGAAACAAGACTGAGACAACTAATACTATAAGGAATTGCTTTCATATCACTACTGCACTGGTTTGGAAGGATAAAAAAGCACTAAAAAAAGAGGAAGATAGTTATTTGCAGTTGTCCCTGATAAAAGCTCTTGTGTGCCATAGAATCCATGTCTACACCAATAACTTAACCAGGGCTCAAACTCTGTAATACAGCCATCCCTGCTTTTAAATCTCTAGCACACTCTTTGGCACAGTTGTGGAGTGGGTCAACTAGAAGAACTCTTCAGAGTCCAGAGCAAGGCTTGAGAGTCACCCTGGGATAAGGTTCATTTCCAACAGCCAGTTTAGATGCGACCACTCTGTTTTGGATGGTAAAATCAACCGTAGAGATTTGAGCTGTGCTTTACCAGCCAGTCAGAGAGTGGTACCTTGCCCATTTCATTTACTAGCACACACATAGTCAAGGAAATGGAAGTGCTTAAAAACCCCACTATTCTTAGATCAGTTATTTTCCTCAATAGAATTAGCAACTAATAAAGAGGACAATGACAAACTATTTTCTGTTGTCTACTTAAAATATATATTTGATTAGTTATTTTCTCCAAGCAGATCTTAAAATTTGCTGGAATTTCTTGCTGGATCAAAAAAACATGGGCTTTTTAGTTATGTTTTGTTTTGTTCTGTAATTACTGAGAAAATCGCAACAGATATAAAAGTGTTGTTGTTATTTTGATACAAATTAAGCAAACAATCAAAATGCCCCCAAAATAGAATTTTTTCCTGAGTTAGAGGTCAGTTGCTGCAATTTCATTAAGGAGCCTGAGGGTACTGCTACCATGTCAGCTCCAGGAGGACCATGAGAGAAAGGTTAAGAAAGCAGAGGAAACACAATTTGCTAGAAGATCAGGCTGAGATAAATAAATAGCTATCAGTTTCAAAATTTAGAAAATCACTTAATGAATCATTTGAAATAAAGAATACATGAAAGGTTTGGAGAAATACTTACATCCTTGGAGAGTACAAACTCTAGTACAGATTAGCAATGACATTTATAGATTAAAAACATATTAAATGAAATTTCTCAGAATTTGTCATTGACTTTGCTGAGTGGGCCTTCAATAAATCTGACCAGGTTTATAGTATATAACACACTATTTACTCCATCTGGTTTCATCCTTTTCCCTTCTCTCCCTCCCCAGTCCCATCACATTTTTTAAATTCCAGAATCAGATAATTCCTATTTTGGCACCTAAGAAATGGCAACACAGAGAATAAAGTGCTCAGAAACCTGAATGTTAAGAATTGCCTTAGACCAGATAAGAGGTCCTTGTAAATTGATAGTTTGCAGCTGACAGTAGCCATTATCAGATAAGCTTTTAGAGGAGCGTCTCCAACTTTTGTGAGGAAAAATACTTTCACTTATAGACTGCAGGCAACATCATACTTTCCTTTTCCTGTCAACCTCAGTTTTAACTTTCTCATCTCCAGCAGCCACAAGCAAATGTCTGTGATTTTATACTCTTCTCTAAAGCACCAACCCTTCTCTTAACACTGTAGAAAATAACTTAAAACTCTATTAGCCCTTTTCTTGACCCTATGTCCCTTGGCTTCACTTTTACCAGTATGACTTGAATCTTGGTTTAAAAAAAAGCATTTTGGAAGAAGCCGTTTCATTAAAAAAAGATTGAGCATGAGTGCTACAGCGAGCCTTAACAATGCGGACTGCTGTCTGCAAAGCATGGGTTTCAGCAGTAACAGAGGAAGGCAAGAGGCAATGGGAATAGAGGAAGAGCAGCCACAGAGGACCTAGTTGATAATGTGGAAACATTTACTGAAAATAAAGAGTAATTCAAAAAATATATGGAAGTGATAAAAAACATACAGAATAAAGGGACTGAAAAAGACATAAAAATATCATAGGACTTCTGCCAGAACTCTAAAGTTTCGGTTTTTACAAACTGAGGTAATTATCAAGAGCAAAGATATGCTTTTTTATTAATTGAAAAATTGGCTTATACATATTCCAAATATTTTGCTTACATTTTATTCTTCCATGTAACTACAGGGTGGTATTTCAATCACATTTCACTCAGATCTGATCCTACTCTCCATGAATTAAAGCTGCTTAATTTAAGTTACCACATTGTAATCTGGCTACTGTAAGATGACAAAAATTGTCAGACTCCACAGCTGCTGCAATAGTAAAATGGTTTCTATATTTTTCTAAACAATTGATTGACTAAAACCTGAAGAATAATACTTAGAATTTAATTACAGCTTTTTTCAAAGTTCTTGCCATAACCAGTTTTTTTGTTCATTAAAATGGCTAGGATATTAAAAAAAATGTAGGGTTTTTTTCCTATATAAGTGTATGAGCATAGACCTCAGAGGAAACAACTGGACACGAGAATTGAGTTCAACACTTCAGTTATGCAACTGTGCAATAGCATTTTAAACTGGAAATAGGCCACGGAGCATCTATCCTGCAATTTGCTACTTATTGAAGGTCTCAAATCTCCTCCAAACATTTTCAAACTATTTTTAGATTTGCAGGGTAAAATAATTCCAAATAACATAACGCTATCTTAGACAAGGTAAGCAAAAGAAATAACAAACTTTGGCAAGGACAAAGATGAACGCAGTTGAGAAAAACAAAAGGTCAGATCATACAGCATTATCAGCCAGAAAAAAAATTAATTAGTGGCCAAACACACCCCATGCCAGCACCACTAAGAGCAGTGCAAAATACAGTTATCTTTGAAATAACATTCAACTTGATAACCTAAGCACCAAAAGAGATCTACCCAAAGCAACACAAGGTTTATTCTAAATTATATGCTCTGGTCAGAAGTGAGATCACTTGCAAAACTTGAACTAGTCAAAATTACCTCAGATAGTGCTACCCTGGAGCTGGAACCACCACCACTGGTGTTCTGACACATCATATGCAAACATAATAAAATGTATAAAAATATAAAAATTAAAAACTATGTAAAGGACAGAATGGTTGCACTCAACTCGAAAGATATTACCTGAAGAATCAGCCTTCCATTTAACAATTACTCTGCTAAAATTTATCCAGATCACACAGATCACATATGACTGAGGTTGGAAAGGAGCCCTGGAGGTCAACCTAGTCCAACCTTACAGATCAAACAGTTGTCCAGGACCATCTCCAGATGGCTCCCAAGAAGGGAGAATCCACAGCCCCTTTTGACAATCTGTGCCAGTGCTCAGTCACTGTCCCAGTGAAACAGTGTTTCCTGATTTTCAGAGGGAACCTCCTGTGTTTCAGTCTGGTGACAGGCCCATTGCCTCTAGGCCTGTTACCAGTCACCGCTGAAAAAACCTGGCTCTGTCTTCTTCGCACCCTTCCTTTAGGCATATGTATAAAGGTGCTCCTTGAGCCTTCTCATCTTGAGATTGAACAGTTCCACATGTCTAAGTCTTCCCTCACAGGAGAGGTGCTTCAGGCCCTAAGTTATCCTTGTGGTATCTCCCTGGACTAGGTGCTCATGTCTAATCTAGGGCAAATGTGTTCTCTAGAGGTGATGTAGTTGTCAGGTACTGCAGATGGGCAGCACAGTGCGGGGTTCCCGGGCAAGAGAAGGGATTTTTGTGCACCCATTGAATACTCAGAATACCTTTCTTCTCTGCTTCCACCTTCTGCCTTAATACATAGAGAGAACCTTCATCTCATATATGTGTTCTCACACAGAGATGTGTGTGAAATGTACACAGATTTATATCTGTGCACAATTATCCCTGTCTCACTCCCAGCCACATGAACAGATTATGCAATGCAATGTCATGGAAGGAGTGATTCTGCTAATGGAAGAATAAATGAGGATTCAATTATGGAAAGCAATTATTCTTTTTAAGTGTTGCATCTAGCATCTAAAATCTTTACCTTTGGGGACATACAAATCTACTACATTAGCTGGTTCAAGCTGTTGTAGTTTATGTAGCTAGCAAACCGTGTTAGTAAACTGGACGAAGCTGTACTCTGAGGACTCCCTGCTGCAGGCTACTGTGGATAGCTCATACCCAACCTAGTTCAGCATGTATGACATCTGTGAATGGTAAATGCTACCACCTTTCTTTTGAGGTATACTTTGAAGTCTGTGATGCAAGATGTACTAAAAGTGGTCAAAAGCAAACAACTTTGCCACCTGCTACTACCATTGTGTTTGAGACAGTTGTGTGATTTTCTAACTGGGGCGTGATCAGCTTGGAAATGAAAGTACCCTTAAGAAGAAGGGAAATATGGTTTACATTAGAAACAGTTTCTTAAAAGTACCTAGGATGAAGTTCTCCATAAGAGGAGCTGAAGCCAGCAGACTAGAATCATGTTCAAAAGCTCATGAAAAGACATGACACAACAATCACACTTTATCTGGTCTACTCCACTTTTTCTGGGCTTCCTTCTTCTTGCTGAGCAATTTGCATTAAAACTAGATTTAGCGGCTACCTCTTCTACAGAAGCAAGTGCGCCAAGCAGCCTGGGACTATGGAGATAGTACGTTTAAATCTCAGGGGCTTTTAGAAAAAAACAGACAAGGTATTTGTAAGCAGCCAAAATTAGCTTGAGGCAGCTGTATCTCAGTGCAAAGCTGTGGAGCCTGGAAACAACTCCTCTCTTTCCTACCAAAGAAAGCAGAGATGAAGAAAACATCTGATCTGTGCACCTCTCGAACACAGAAGTGTGAACAAAAACTCTGCTGCCAAATAGCAAAGAAATATAGAGAGGGTTCATGCTTAGAAATGAGAAGTGTGCTTCACATTTAAATATAAATGTTGTTTATTTGAGAGGGAAATCTTTGATCTGAGGATTACACCTAACTCTGTACTTGAAGAGCAACTTATTCCAGTGAGGGCCTGTGAAGATTAGGCTTTCATGCACTATAGTAATCCAGATAAGTAATTGTTACAGGAAAGACTGTATTGAAATGACTTAAGTTAATGAACAGGTGTTAAAACACATTTTACAAAATGAAGTGTATGTAAATTAATCGTAGGGCAAAGACCTTGGGATGTTCTACAACTACTTTTTCTGTAGAGCTGAAACTAAGCAACCCTAAAATGAGAATTTATTGGTGGTCCTGAAAGACAACGAGGGCATCTGTGCACATCCCTTGAAATTCATGGGGCCTGAGAAAAACTATGTAAGCTAATAAGGGACTTAAAAAACATAGCGGTGTCTTGAAGTGCCTCTTATCTGTCTATCCTCTTCTGTGTGCTGTGATCCCTCCAGCTGCAGCTAAGGAGGTGAGACAACACCAATTAAGACCTTTCCTAATGCACAGAAATGGAGATCCTTCCCACTCCTTTTTAAATGTTCTTTTTTCAACCCTTATGGAAAACTTGGCAAACAGGTAGGGCTTTGCAGCATATCCTGAAGGTCAGCACTGAAGAGGTAAAAAAAAGTAAAACTTGGCATTAAAACAGCTAAATAAAGGACTGACATCTTGCCACTATTATCTATTTCCATGAGAGGTAAATGAGGTCATGCCTAACTGCATTTATATCAAGCTAAGTAGCCCAAAAGAACAGCTCAAAAAACCCTTTAGGCTTGCCAAGGTCCTAAACAGTCATTATCTTACATAGGACAAATTAAGGGACATTTATTGAGGGACTAGGAGAATCTTTAATTAAGGTGAAGAATAAATCCTGACTTGCAATCCTTATACTTGTTTGGTTCCAAATTGGAGCATAAGTAAAATGAGTAGGTTATAAGAAGAAGAAAATAATTTCTAATATAGAAACCTGCATGTCTGTGAAGCTCAAAAAGACAAAAAGAGTGAAACCCTCCAAAATAACTACATTGATTTCTTTAACCAAACAAATAGAAAAGAAAAATGTCTTCTATTTAATGTTGTCCTAATTAATTCTGCAAGCATTATTCTTGTGTTCCTGTGGAGTTAATTACAAATCAGTTTAGTATAATTAGATATTAATATCCTCAACAATATTTTCTAATAACTCTTAACAGTATCATTGCTCAGTGGAGATATTTTATAAGTGTAGACCAGGTCTCAGAATCCTGCAATAACCAGCTGATTGTTTGCTGAAGACATATTAGACAGAATTGCAGAATCCGGCCTTAACATTTAAAATTTTAATATTACAACAGAATTCATCACATTGCTGTTTGGAAGCTATTTGAAGAATTCAGGTGCACAGTATTCGTGTAGAATAATGCTAATCTTTTTTTTTTCAAAATTCAGAGCACAGTATGAATTTCCAACTCAGCATTTACAAACACGTTGGAAAAGATAAACTGTAGACTGATGTTACCTAAAGCAAGATTACTGACCAATAACTAGAATTCTTTGGGAGGTGTGATTGACAGGTAGATTTGTCCCAGCCCTTACGGCCCTCTCTGGAGATACACAGACACTTGAAGCAAAGGATGGCCACTACAGTTTCTTCTCAAATGCAGGATGTAAGAGAGAAATTCTAACCAGAGCTCTAAAAGAATGGGAGGAAGATTATGAGAAATTAATCAATCCATGAACAACGTATCTTGCAGTGTAGCAGATGAATACAATGTCTTTTCTGTCTTTTGGCACCACCATCCCATAGCCCTTTGAAATCCCCAGCAGTATTTCCCATATGTTCAGTAATTACGAAGTTTCTTACACCATAATTACTCCTTCTTCTAATTCTTTATGTAAGTCACAACTACAGGATCAATTTATCAAGTGCTGCATCAGCTCTGTATACCATAGATAGACATAACTCAACGTTGAGATATAGAGAGGGCTCTGTGTATCTACTAGACAAATACCAGTCTTCAAAATATTTTTAGGAAAGCCATAGCCATAGTTGGAAGTACAAAGAGATAACTAAATTATTTTCTTACTCTATACATTTCATTACAGATTTCAGTCCATACTTGGTCTATAAATGTTATATAAATATCAAGAATCGCTTTACTTGGAGGATGTGAACAACTGTCTTAGGTTGTAAACTTGAAGAAGTTTAATGAAAAAAACAGGTATGTTGATAGCTTGCTTAATGTAGAATTCAAATATCTCTCCCATAAAAAATTTTGGATGTTTTTTTAAGAATTTCCTATCTTTAGAGAATTGTTTTCAGTGAGGTTCAGGCACAGGATTGGTATTTCTGTCATCTTTTTGGCAGCAGCAACTGCAACCAGAAAAGACACCATCAGTGGGAAGGCTAACAAGCACCAAGTACCAGCAACCCAAAAAGGGAGATGCTGGGAGCTCTGGAGGCAGATGCTGCCTGAAAACAGAGTTGCTATTGGGACAAGTTAACCAGTACCTTTTGACACTTCAGGATAGAAATTCTAACTACAGGCCCATAACAGGTGGGTATATGGAACTTTGTAAAGTGAAGAAAATCCGCTTTATTACTTTAGTGGAGAATATCAATACCTTAAGGATGGTGGGAAAGCAGTGTGTGGAAAGATAAGGCAAAGAACAAGGCTTATTCAGCCTGGTAAACATATGACTCTTGCTGAGGCTAATAGGCACCTTTCTGCAAGAGATAGATATTCTCTCTTAGTAAGATCCATCTATATGTCTACATCTGTCCTGTGCTATAGAACAAGATTAATTTGGATAATGAAGTAGCCTGCATTAGAAGATGTGGGAAATCGAGCTGAGTCCCTTGACTCCTCATTGATTGTCAATGGCTCAGACAGAAAAATACTTTCACCTACGTAGGACTGTCTGTGCCATTTGCTGACATAGTGTGACCAGGGTCTTCTGGCCCAGAGGTGTCACAGGGAAATTAGAATTGTTCGCTTCATCACAAAGCCAGGATCACATCTGACACGGGCTCTCAGCATTATTTTGTGTTTGAATGGCCACTGGGGTCTGAGAAAATCTCAGGTTATTTTCAATTGCTATTTTTTAGGGCTCTAGCTTTATCTTATGATTCTCTTATTTGAAGACAGGGTACACTTCAGAGGAAAAATCTGGACCAAAAAAAGGGTTTTAGCAGTGGATAATAAAAAGAGCAGAAGAACAAAAGTAAAACAGGAGAAAACAAGAATAGCAAAGGACCATGTAACAAGATTTTTTATACGAATAAGCAACTCTACTATGAAATATTTTTGGATCCCCACAAGGACTGATCATGCAGAATTCTGCTTCAACCAAGTGGTTGATAGGATCTGTCATTGCACTTTGTGTGCTTGGCTTAAATTGTTCAGGCTGCAAGCTTGAGGAAGGGATCCTCTACATATATCAGAGTTAAAATATAAAATTTTGCATTTGCCTGACAAGGCAAATGAACAACCTCTCTGTGAATGTGTATGTGAACTTTCATGACAGAAAAATAACAGAATTTGTCACAACTTTAAACTCAAAAAAAAATATCTAGGATGAAATATGGTAAAATATCAATATCTCAAATTTTCATTCTAAATCATATAGAAAGTTGCCAGATTCCTTCATGGAGTGTAAATAGTGTTATCCATGACCCAATATAATCATAAAAACATTTATCTAATTTACAAAGCATGAAAGAATTGAGTCATACTCCAAAGCAAGCACAAATTTTAGTTATGCCAGGAAGACAGAGATATCATTGATCTGAAATACAAGAAAAGGGCAAAGAATATATGGATACAGAAACTGTAAATACACCAGTTAGGTAACTTACTGTCTGGACAAACATTCATAAGAATGTAAGCAATGAATATAACCATCATGGAAAAATACTGTATATAAATCATGCAATATATAAAACAATAAAATACTTGAGTGTTCATAAGTGTAATTCCAAGAAAAGGCTCAAATAAGTGATAACCACCCACCCCTCCCCCCAGCTTTTTACCTCTATCTTAATACCAGAACAACAGAATTGAAATGGAAATCTCCTAGAGTCATTTAGACTTACCTCTTACACAACACATTTTTTCATAGGCGGGAAATACTCTACTACATAAGTAAATACTATCAAGCTCAGCATCTTGGGGGATAGTTTTAGAAATAAATTGTGTTGTTGGTAAAGACTCCAAGTGATGAATTTACTACTTTATTCAATAAACCGTTACAGTGATTAATTACTCTCACTCTAAGAAGGTGTGATTTATTACTAATTTTGCTTCAACTAAACTTTATCATCAGACATTAGAACTCATGCTTCATTCATGTAGCTTCATCTACCATAACTGAATTTCTGCTCTTTGTCTGTAATTTTTCACAATGGTTTTTCATTTACTATACATTATTTTTAATGTGTTCAAAGATCCTGTAGCAGCTTTCCAAATTTAAAATAGCCATCATCAGCTTGTTTCTCACAATATAATTTAAATATTTTACACTTCACATTGCCTAGCATAGCTGTGTATTCTTGAAAAATAATTTGCTTCATCATTGGCTTATCTCTAAAGTAAGTGATGTGGTCCTTTTGCATGCAGGCAGCATATAAAGTATTCAGAGAAGCACAAAAGTAAGTAGCAATTTGGAATATTATTTTATTTTATATACTATATTTGAAAAACTAAGTAAGAGTAAAATTTCTGCAAAATCTAACAAAAATATTTATCATCTAACTTAAAAAAAATTATTCTACTTTTTCTTCACTCTTTTTACACTGATTTATGTCTACTCCTGTCTGTTGAATCTCTTCTGATTTACATCAAACAGAGAGCTACAATACACTTTGGCATTTTTATCTTTTCCCAGGTTTGTACATAATTTACTCTTTTACATTTAATATCATTAAGTGTGGACTCAAAGTACTGTCTGAGATCCTACCTTGAAGGTATTTTACTACATCAATGTTTAAGCAGGAAATTTGCTCAGGGCATTTTTTTCTGCCACTAAGTTCAATATAAATATTAATATCCTACTAGCTTTATTTTTAGATTTTAATTTTTAGCTTGCAGATATACAGTTTTACATTTTACTGCTTTAGCCTAGTAAAACCCACTGTGCTATTTATCATAATGCATTTCATTATTTTTTTATCACAACTGCAGAAACTTGAATTTCAGAGATCTACATACTGCATTATTTTTACTTCCATCTTTTTATGGCTCAGCCACAGATATATTGGCAGAGTCTTACATATGTTTATGAAATTACATTTAATCTGTTCCTACTTATAAAAACATACTCTGACACCCGAAAGGGAATTCAGTTCAAAATAGACATAATCTTTGTAACTTTTTAATAAAAAGTCACAAAATTAAGGATCATTTTTTCAGTAAAGGGTAGAGATTCTTCACAGTCAGTTATTTTTTTACATTATTATTTTTCAGCCAAGCTTTTAATTATCTCTTTGTCCAGAAAGGAACAGAAATGTTGTTCAGTTTGTAAAATATTTTGGGTTTATACAATAGGAGGGACACCTAAACTATAAAATGTGGATTATGGGGATTTTACAATACAATTCTATTGTAGCATATAGAAATGTGATTGGTTTTATGTCAGTGAGTCCTTCCTGCTAGCAATTGTGCCACTACTTCCAGAGATAGTTGCCTATGACTTTCCAAAACATAGTAAGGAGGCTGCTGGAGCCAAACTCATTTTGATGTCAGGGGGACAATGCCAAAAAATTGATGTCTGAGAGTCTCAGGTCAGACATTAGAAGGTAACACACCCCCCATAAATACACATTTACACACAAATATGTGGAACAGACAGCCCAGAAAGGCTGTGGAACCTTCATCTTTAGTAGTTTCTGAGACTTAGGTAGATAAAGTTATAAATGATCTGGCCTAGTGCAGGGATGCTCCTGCTTGGAGCAGATACCTGAGGTGATCTTCGGAGGTCCCTTCCAAACAGCTTTTCTGTGACAGAGTGATTCCACAGTTCCATATTGCCCAAGGATACTATGAGTGCATGGTATGTGTACCTAAACCTCGTAACTCGTAACTTCTAACTCATAATAGTTATAATATGCAATACTGTCCCCTCAGTCTTTAAAGTAAAAGGTACATGAACTTGGAAACTAACCCAGAAAAGAGAAAGAGGGGACATAATCAGAGATTTTGTCATGAAGACAGCAGTGATTAATCCAATGTTTTAGATGTTGGCATGCAAATGAAGAATAATTAAGGTAATGACTTAATGAAATAACAGATGCTCATTAAAAAACAGTGTATATAAAATACGAATAAATTAAAGTTTAATAGGAAAGAGACAAAAAATAAGGTAGCTGTATGGGTGGATATAAAGCTGACAAGATAACCATATTCACTAAGCATCAGTGGTCTATTACGGATGTGGAAGGATATATCACAGGCTTGCTGACACACTTTGGTGTCAATTTAGGTCTACTTTTAAAAATATTTTCATTAACAACATTTATGATGGGAAATTGAAAGTTCTTATTAAGACAGCAGACAGAAACCAGGTGTACAGAGATTTCAAATAGACTGCAAGATAGGATTAGACCTCAAGAGTATATTGAGAATTGGAGGAATTTTTAAAAGGAGAGAAATGCATTTAAAAGAGAGAAATGCAAGATGATCTACATGGAAAAAAAATCACCTTTGTCATCACAAGACATAATAAAAGAAATGGCTAAGTAGGTCTTCTGCTGGGTGAAAATATATCACACTTCTGTGAAGAATGCATAAGCCATACTGGATTGGTTAGAGAGGAATGCATCTTGCACACCACAAGAATTCGTCTGGTTAATAGTCTCAAGATGGGTAAGATGTCAAATGCAGCACAGTTTTAGGCACTGCAATTCAAGAAAGAGGTAGGTACCAGGTAAAGGATGATAATAAGAATGATCAGACCAATGTCTTATCTGCTCAGCAAGTCTGAAACAACTGAATTTGCTCAGCTGCAGAAAGAGGAGGATAGGATAGTAACGCTCAAGGATGTAAAAAATTCTTGCCAAAAATAAGAAAATATTTTTCCTATGTCCATAGCTGATAGAAGAAGGAACAGCTACAATAATAAGAAATTGAGTGGCAGTAAGGATTCAAACAAAAACTAGTAAAACCTTGTTGTTGACAAGAGTTGTGTAGCATGAAAAAAGTGTGCATTTTGACACTTAAAAGGGATTTTGGTGGTGATGATATTGTCATTAAGGACAGGTTCAGGAAACCCATGCATAACTGTCATGGCAGACTAGCCTGGAGTACAGAAGTAGACTAGATGACTTTGTATGGTCTGTTTCAGCCCTCATATTATACATATATGATGTTAATTTGTTAATTGTTTTGGTTTGGGAGGATTTTTTTCCTCCTTATGTACAAAACTTCAAAGACTTCAAGGATTTCTTTTCCCCAAAGCTTTATTTTTAAAGTTTGCTGATAGGCTGGAAGTGTCAGTTGAATTCTTCAGCTGTAACTAAAAATAACTTCCCAGATACAAGTATGCATGCAGGTTAGAATTTCAAAACTTACTTATGTAAGTTTTCTCTACTTATGTAGAGAAAATTTTAAAAAAACTTAATTTTTAATTTTATGTTTTTTAAAGAACGGAAGAAGTTGAAATATGGCTAAGACTATTTTCTGTTGGAAACAATAGAAAGGACAAACATTTTCTCTGCAATCCTTCAGTGATCCTTTCCTTCATTCCTCTCCTTCTCTTCTTCCAGAAAGACTTACGGTGCTTTTACAACAGACTTTAAAGTTTCTGAACAATTTAAAAACACTTTAAAATGTAATTGCCAATACACTTGCTTGATATAAGTTGCAAGACGACAATATAGGGATATTGACAGAGAATAATGGAAGAAAGGTTGCGTTACTAAAAAAAACCCTGTTGAATGGCAAAAGTCTTGAAACTAATGTCTGGAAGGAAGTGAAATCTCCTATGGCATGTGTTAATGATGACCAGACAAAATGCCCATATTTGAATGCTTCAGGCACACTACTATAAAAGAACTGAACTTTTCACTAAATAATTTATGCTAAAATATGTATTTTCTGACATTAGTTTTCACTGCTTGGAAAGAATCAACCTGATTTACATAATATTCTTATGCTGAGGATCTGACTTTTTTAAAGTCCTAGCTTAATAAAATGTTTTTTAACACAATTTGCCATTGCATGTGTCAAGTTAAGTTTCATCCTGGAGTATTCTTCATCAAGCAGTAACTACAGACATAAGCATTGTAAGCCCAGACAAATTACAGAATTATGACAGTCATTTGAGATAATTAATACTAATATAATTTAATTTTTTTTTCTAAATGAATTTGTCAACATTTCAAACAAAGGAAGCAGGAGAACAGGGTGGATTGTACTGCCAGACTTTCAGAAACTCAGTAGTAATTATTGTTTGACTAAGCAAGATAGCAAAGAGTAAGGAATACAACTCCACCCAAGTGACCAAAACCATTTCTACATTTCAGAAGTCTGCATTGCAGCACTTAAAACAATATTCTTAGTAAGTGTTTGCCCCAGTCTCATTTTCATGAGGTGAAACTGTGCTTAATATCTAGCACTTCTATGGCAGATCCAATCCACAGACACTAAATTACCGTAGCAAATGTTTTCCAAAATGATTCTCATTTTTAAAGATGGGAAGCTGAAATATTCAGTAGTTCAGTTCTACATCTAAAGTACCCATGTGAATCAGAGATGAAGGCAGAAATAGAAATAGAAACAGAGCTTCCTGGATATTAATCCAGTACATAGGATGACATGTACTAAATACTGTTTGGAAGCTGAACAATCCACATACTATTAAAATATATTTTTTAAGTACATAGAAGGTATGAAAACAGGTTGCTTGGTATCATAAAAGCAAGGACTTTATCTGACTCATTAGTATAGGGTACATAGGCACTGGACTGATAACAGACAAGCTAGCAGCACATAAAATAGATTATGCCTCCGCTTGGTATCCACTGACAAGTTGATGGATGATAGTATCTGGCTGTTCTCTGGCTCACAATTTAATTATGCTTTCGATACATTTAGAATCTCTGAAAACCTGAGAAAGAAATCTAAGGAATAAGAAACACTAAAGTTTAGCCATTTCCATACAGACCTTAAAAAAGAAAATCAGATCAACTTTAGATTTCAAAGTTGTGCATAAACCTTGATAAACCTATTATATTTATGCCCATTTAAAAAAAAAAAAAGAAAAAAGTGTTGAGAAGAAAAATTAGAATAAAACCACAGCAGTATAGAAATCTTAGAAGTCTGTCAGTATTCTCTAAAGTGCCTTTCTTTGTTGATCTTCAAAGAGAGCTTCTAACATCTTCCCCCAGTTGCCTGTGTATTTTGTCTGGGCTGAAAAGGTCTGATTGCCAGGGTGTTGAAGTATACAACTTTTTCAAGTATAAAAGTCAGAAATCAGTTCTGTTCAACAAAGTCTTTGTCAATACATATAAAAGGTCAGTGCAATTTTATCTACAATATAGGCTAAGGCTGACCCATGAAGAAATACTTTGTTGCTTTATGGGCTGCAAAACATAGCCTGTTGACACATTACTTCTTTTCTCAGCCTTTTATCTGAAAAGACATTGGTGGATATTATAAAAATAAGGCACTCAGTGTTATGTACCCCTTCTCTTAGAAAAGCTCAGTACCATCATTTATATTTTTATTGATTGGTTAAATTTCAGTTGGGTGTTCTCCACTTCACAATCATCACTATTTCACACACCTATATTGAAATTGTAAGGTGTAAAAAGGTAGGTCAGTATCACGAAATAGGAGTTACAATTTCAAATGCTTCTAACAGTCTGTGGAATTCATTTAACAAGCAAAGTTTTCAGGCATATATAAACTATAAACTGCCCTATGAAACATGGAAGGCTAAGGTCCATGTGTGAAGTTCTTTGACAAAACAATTATTATTTTTCCCCTGATCTAAAGCAAAACATGCAATGAAGACTGCAGTCACTTATCTAAGCAAGGTTGCTGTCAAATTGCCTACATACAAAAATTATGGCTAGCTCTAGGTAGGTATGTCTGAAAACACTTGCCTAAAGCAGTCTCATAAAGAATAGGTGACTAAGTGAGACGGTATTAGATCTGTAAGTACTCCTTCCTCTTCCAGATAGGATAAGTATTTTCCAAACACATAGCTGAAGGCATGGGGATATAGATCTCATGCATGTATACCTCTCTGTACACACTGAGGTTTACAACTGCACTTCAAAGACGTTAGTCGTTGTGTCATATGAAACAGAATTTTAAATGATAAAAATAAGTTTAGAAAAATTCTAGAAGAAAACAGATTATAACAAATTAATTTGTGCTTAAGGTAAAAGAAAGGTAACCAAAGCTTTGGTTCATAGCCACCTTCTAAATCAGTCTTTATGTTATCCATTAGCAGCACCTAAAGCTATAATTTAATGCCAGTCAAGGAAAAAAAATTATAAATTACCTAATCTATGGGTGAATTATTTTTAAAAGTACAGGACTTAATAGGTGTAAAGGTTTTATAGGTTTAGAGAGCATTTTGTAATTAAAGAAAGAGGAGGCTACACTAAACCCATGCCTTAGCACTAAAGAGTGTACACTAACCAGAACTGTTAATGAGAAATTAGACACACAGCTTCTATTACTGTTAATGGAATTTTCGTGCTCCATTCCCTACGTGCCAAGTAAAATATATAACCCTTAAAACATTGTTTAAAGAAGGTGCTGCCAAATTGTATACTGCAGAACAAGGTATAATTTTGAGAGGTTATGTATGTTCTATAAACATCAGCAGCTTATCTCATGTATTATTACTTTAATGAACTTTAATGAAGTTGCATATATTTCACAAGTCTTTAAACTACTTGTGCAGTTCTTGGGTCATCTCAGCTTGTAATTTAGTGTCTGGAAAGCACTGCTGCATTTAGAAGGCCTTTGTGGACATTTTTTCCCAAATTATTTTTACTGTATGAATACAGAGGAGAGATTCTCTCTTACTGGTGAGCTGAGATACTACAGTGCTTATTTTAAGCACCTAAATCACTTATGGAGATCTTCCCTTTTCTAAATGCTCCTCAAAAGGCAAGATCATAGATAATTGTCATCCTCTTAAACTCACTGAGGGACCATTTAATCTGTCCTACAGATACAACCCACAGTGCTCATCTGTCACTCCATTGCCACTCATTTGTCCACTGTAAAGACTGAGGTCTTACTAATAGGTACTTCAACTCCAAATTAGCTGGCATGTGCTCTTTGGACTTCTACCTATCATCTCGATGATATCTGTGCAAAGTTCAGCCCTTCAGCAATCACATTTGCTGCATACCCTTAAATAGATTTAACATCTGTTTGTAGTCCTGTGCTACAGCATTTAGCTGCATCGGCATTCAGGAAAAAATTACCTTCGCAATTAACACCAGTCTTCCTGAAGTTTTGGCTAGAGAAGAGAAGAAGTAGGGTTTATTTTCTCTTAGAGTCATGTTTTGGGACCTTTTACCTATGCAGCACCTTTTTTTTTTTTTTCATTTTGTCTCAAATTATCACACTGTAACACTGATTATTTTCACAGCTACACCCATATTCTGGCCATAAATCCAGCTCATCATGGATTTTTGCAGTATGTATTAATGACAGGCATAACAGTTCCATGGCTGCAATTTCCCTGGTAACACAAAGTTTTAAGTATTGGAAAACATTGAATTTTACATGAAAATTCATGTGTCTTTGATATTTGCACTAACCATATATTTCATTTATCCTAAATACAGAAAGCTCCTTATATCTTTTTCTTGTGTTTTGAAGCATATTGAGGCACATGTGCAATTATGCTTTTGAAAAAAAAATGTATAATTTGTTCAGCACTTAAATATAAACTGTCCAAATACAGTCAGATCTTTCAGTGAAACATTTTCACAGCTGGTAAATTAGGTGGTTTAACTCCATAGCTTCTGTGCAATGCACTGCCAAACCATGCATTTAAAGAAAACAGTGCTGCTGAAAAAAAGCAGGCTTAGCACACTACAACTACCATCTCAGCAAAGAAAGGGGGTTTTGCTGACTTTATGCAGGATTTTTTCTCGTACAAGCTGCTTAAGTGGGTCACTATATCTTATTAGTTTACTGGCCCAAGGGCAATTTAAAAATTTGACTGAATTTTATCAGTGTATATAGTGCTTTAATCTTATTCCCACATATTTATGTTAGTCACAGAGGCAAGCTGAATAATTTCTTTGTGATTAGAAACTATGGAAATTCACGAGGAAATCATTGTACCTCTGAGAGCTCTGGCACTGAGCGTAACTTTTACAAATGGCATATGCACTTTGCAGGAGAGCTCTCATTGCCTCATTGGATCATATTTTTCTATGACTTTTTTTTTCCTCCTTCCTTCTTTTCAATTACTCCTGATAATTTAGCCACAGCCATTTAGTCAGCAGTGTCATTATGGCAGCAAGTTAACTCCTTCTCAATCAATATGAGCTTTTCTGTGCTTTCTCGTGACAGCAGGATGAGACCACAGAAATGAGCATGACTAACAGACCCTCTGGCCAGCTGACACACCATTATAAATATATAACTTTACAAAAACCTCTGTTTCCTGAAACTACAGCTGCCAGGGACTATTTGCTTTTGTCTTTCTTCTACAGCATGCAAAGGAAGAAATCTCCAGATTGGTGATGTGACCAACGAATGCTCTCATGCTTGAAAATAAGAACAGGGATCTGCATGAAGAGTGCAATTCTTGTCAGGAGAAGTAGAATCTTAATCCAATGGAAGTTATTTTCAAATGACACTAAAGAATGCTTGGATTAAATGAAAAGTGCAGTAACATACATGTAATTAAAACTGTAGCAACTACCTGACATAAAAAACTGTGTTATAAAATTATTTTTGTGTTTTTACTTAAAAAATGAAGTGGGACATCACTACTGTAAGGGCAGACCAATTTTCTCCTGAAACAGTAAGATACCTGTAAACAGACTGCACTTGCTTGCATTAGCATTGAGAGGACAGTTTTCTAATCCTAGGTAATATGCACACATAGATTTTTGTGTTTGAAGAATAAGACAGAAACAGAAAGCTATCAGACTCAGCTGTTTACTGAATTAAAGAGCAATACTGCATGAGGGAAAAAGAAGAGTGGGGCTGAAATGGAGTCCATGGATCTGAACTAAACTAGATCTTTCTCTAAACTAGTGCAGAGGAAGACTACAACTTTAGGGTTTCAGTCATGATATTTTCAGTAACAGAAAGAAGAGAAAACACTTTTTTTTAAATTTGGAACAAATATTTACTAAATGTAATCTTTTACACTGAGGTTCTATAATCAAAATGTCACTGCTGAAAGCTGTTGGTATTTACTTATCTTTCTCAGAAATTGTACTGATAAGCAACAAAGATTATAAACCAAATAAGAACTAGTCACCAAGACAGAGCAATGTAAAGAATTCAGAATTCAAATATTTCCACTCAAAAAAAGATATTCAAAACTATCCTATTCAAAACAAGAGGATTAGCAGAGGGAGAGAAAGATGAAAAGCACAACATTTTTGCATAGCAACATATATTGTTTGCACAGAGGGAAAAAAGGAAACAATAAGAGAAAGACAGTGTTCAATGAATATGATAGTGAGATAATGAAATACATTAGAGATGATCACATCAAGACCTACATTATTATTACATGAATGTAGCTATTTCACTTTGGGCATGGATGTTTTTAAATTGTAAGATCAACCAGTAGAGCAAGCTGAGCCCTTGTTATAGCCTCCATTCAGTCTTCAAAAACTGATCCTGGGATTCAGTTGTGAATTTCAACCTTTCTAAGAATTATTGAGCAAAATGTCCAAATATATGACATGGTAGGAATATACTTTAGACAGAACGTTAAATGCAAGTTCTATCTTCTTCAACCTTTCAGGAACGACATGATAATGTGCAAACCTAGAGGTGTCAGCTACATCTTCAAGAAATTTGTACGTGTTACCTGTTATCCTTTTTCACTATGCTTCAATATGGAACTGGCATTAAATGACATATAATCCCAAGCAGGTGTCAAGGACTTGCATTAAAAGTAACATAAATCAATTCCAAAATCTCTAGCACCAAACACTCAGCAAAAGAAACAAATTTATATGAAAATTGAACAGAATTTCTGACTGAAAGCCTAAGGTTGCTACCTCTTCTATTCACTCTGAAACAAACCTGTGAGTTTATGTAATAGCACCGATTCTCTAGGGATAAATTAATTGGGCTAAATTTAGATATCTCTAGTGGTTTACAACTGAGAATATCTCCATAAGATTCAAATCCAGCAGTATTATGAAGTTCCTCTGACTGATTGGAAAGTCCAATCACTGTGAATAGAATCCCTAATTGCTCGGATGCAGAAATGTTGCATGCTCCTAGGAAATATATTAGAAATTGGCAGTTTGTGGAGATACTCTTGATTCTAATCAATCTGTCCAAGAAACTGTTTCAAAAGAAATACTTTTAGAAGTCCTGAAAGAGGCCAGTTAGGTTGCATGATGGAAGCTTGATGCAGATGCTATTCCATGCATGTGATATATGTCTCTAATTTAGGATTTTCTCCAGTTGTAGACAAAATTCCTGCAATCAGAAACCAACTTGTTTCTCATAGCACTGAATATTTCAATCAGTTCAAAATTCAAGAACCTAATGAGCACAATATTCCAATTTTACAAGAACTTAAGAGCTTGATTTCCAGCCTTCTACCTAGATTTAAGCAATTTGTGTGTTCTCATTTTCACATTTTTAAAATCTTGTATGAAGCAAGAGCTATTGTGCTGTTATTGAAGAATAAAACATTACTCATTTCTTATATACTGGTAGTTTTGAAACAAATTGAAAATAATTTTATCTGTAGGTTTTAGTGATAGAAAACACCTGCATTTCAGGGAGGAAAAAGGGTGAATGAAAACTATAAGATCAATGATTCCCCATGCATTTGACAAGAATAAAACAGTTCAGAAACTCATGTTGCCTGATTGTTAGTCAGTTAGCAGTTTGCACCACCCTTTTGGTCTAGATCTAAAGAGATTTTTGACTTCTGGAGAATGAATATCCAGGATAACTCATAAATATGCTGTTAAAGTATAGAAAATATGTGTACCTATATGTGCTAGAACCTTCTGCTTTCAAATAAATAATTTTTGCTTTTGTATTCTTTAATAACCAAATGTCATGGTCTAACTCCAGCTGGCAACTAAGTCTCACACAGCTGCTTGCTCATCCCCTGCCCCCACCAGTGCGATGGGGAGAAAAATTGGAAAAAAAACCCAGACCTGTGGTTTGACATAAGAACAATTTAATAATTGAAATAAAATATAATTATAAAATTATAATAATAATTAGTACTATCACTACTACTACTTCTGCTACTACTACTATTACTAGTATAGTAATAATGAAAAGGGGAATAGCAAAGAGAAAGAGAGAAATAAAACCAAGAAGGACAAGTGATGCACAAAACAACTGCTCATTGCCCTTTGATGGAGGCCCAGCCCATCCCCAAGCAGTGGCTGGTGCCTCCTGGCCAGCTCCCCCCAGTTTATACACAGGCATGACATTCTAAGCTATGCAATATCCCTTTAGCCAGTTTGGTCAGCTGTCCCATGCTCCCTCCCAGACTATTAAGCACTGCCTTGCTGTCTGAGCATGGGAAGTGGAAAAGTCCTTGACTTAGAGTAAACATGACTTAGCAACAACGGAAACATCAGTGTGTTATCAACATTATTGTCACTGAATCCAAACCACAGCACTGTACTAGATACTAGGCAGAATATTAATGCTGTTCCAGCCAAAAAAGGGCCATCAGGGGAAAAAGCTGCAATTTATAGTGTCACATATTACATATTTCTATTTTGTCATATTTTAAAAGAAAAAATTGCTAGAAATCAAGGATTGATTGCATGATAGATAAAGGGGATGAAAGCAGCCAAGGATGCCATCTTCAAACAGACATAATCAAGCATTTTAGAGGTCTGTGGATCTGCTTGTGAAGGCACTTAAAATGTGTCATGTGGATGTTTCCTATATTTGACAGATGTCCTACCTGCAATATTTTCATGCTAAAAGCACATTTTTTTCTGCATGTCCACCTGTACGCATTGTATTTGCCTTATATCATCAAAAGAAAAACCTTGCCTTTGCCTGCTATGACTTTGAATGAAAAGATCTACAGTGTCTCTTTGTTTTCCTTCTGTGATATCTTACACATGGTGGAGAAAGGAAGAAGAAATACAAATTTTCCAAGGCAATAGACAGGCAGACAAAACACTTTTAGGTAGCAGCTGTTTTCCTCCTGATACTGCACTCCTGACATCTTAGCTTTCCCTTTTTTTGCTAGGGGTATGGTTTACTGTTTTAGCATTGGTTTCTTCCCAGTTGTAACACTGGGGAAAAGCACTCTCTGTTTTTGAAGTGACCTTTCTCATTATAAGATGGATCCTTGATAAATGTAGGTGCCACTTTGAATTATTTTTTTTCTTTTAGATTTTATCTGGCTGAGGAGTTGTCTCGGTTATCACTCATACAGATTTGTGACTTACAAGGTTTGATCTCTTTTTTCCATTTTGTGCAATACAGGAATAAGTAGACTTAAAAAAACATCAGCTATTCTACCTAGGGATGGTCACTTTCCATATTTTACTTAATCTGAAGTTACAGCTTGTTATCTCACATGGCTGATGGCTGGTGAGAGAGACAGCAACTGATGTGCTCAATAATGCTATTTCTATCATTCCACACAACTGAGCTGGAGGGAGTTATTTTGCTTTAATTTTGCTATTTCGTACTTAATCTATATATCTTCTAAAAGTACTTTTGTAAGTCTGAGTACTACTTCAATCAGCTTCTAGAATTTCACTATAGCATTTCACTGTAGCATAGTGACCTAATTTCAAGATAAGAAAAATGTATACGTAGGTAAATAAAGGTACCACCTCATTCTTAGAATCACAATGTTAATTAAAAAAAAGAGATATGAAGCAACAGAAAGAAATGTCAAATACAATCTAATTGTCTAACACAGGGTTCTGATCATGTCTTCCAATCCCTTCCTTCCTCATCTAAAGTTATATAATCATGCAAAATCCTTGTAGGAGGGTTTACAGCTACATGTGGTAATTTTTTCACATGTTAAATCTATTCTTTATATAAATTTGAATTAGAATTTAGAAACATGCAAGCAATTGTGGAAACAAGTCCAAACAGTGCAATATTATTGTCAAAATTAATGGCATTGAGTCACTAAATTCAAGAGCAGTTTTTGTTCCACATATTTTTATTATGCTTCCTTGTGCTTGTAGCTATATCAATATGATGACAAATTAAATACAAATACAGGATATAATAAATAAGTAATAAGTTTTTCAGGATATCTTATTTGACTATTTATACTCCGGTACACAGTGCAAAAGACTATAATAATGCCAAGCATTTAAAACTTTTTCCTAAAAAATACACATATACTAGAAATCAAAGTTCCATTTTGACCAAAATAGTAAACAGAAAAAATAACATACCAATATTATTTCTATCATGCAGCCTTTCAGTACTTAAAGGAGACCTATAAGACAGATGGGGATAAACTTTTTACCAGGTCCTCTTGCAATAGGACGAGAGGTACTGATTTTAAAGTAAAAGTGAGTTGGTTTAGATTAGATGTATGAAGAAATGTTTCATAATGAGGAGAATGAAATATAGGAACAGGTTGCTCAGAGACGTGGTTTATGCCCCATCCCCAGAAATATTCAAGATCAGGCTGGACAGGGCTCCGAGCAACCTGACTGAATTGGTAACATCCCTGCTCATGTTGGTTGGACTAGCTGACCTTTAAAGGCCCCTTCCAACCCAAACTATTCTATGATTCTACAATATGTTGCTTTCCTTATTTACTTTTCAGTTTAATACTTTTTGTGTTGCTAAGAAGAAAGTGCCTTATCTCTGTGGAGTGATTTATTAATCACTTTATTCATAAATCAGAAGATGTAACAGATCCAGTGATACCTGCGGGAATATAGTGTACTTAGGCATTTTCACAAGAACTGTTTATATGTGCATAAAAATTACTGAGAAAGGAGAAGAAAAAGCCCGAAGCTCTCTCCCTTGTTAAAGACAAACAAGTCAGTCTGCTAAAACTGAAGCTGCATTTTTCAGCTTCCTTTTCATCCCTGTTTTATATAATGAACTCTATTTGGATGGTGATCCAAATTCACCATTTTTCCCTTTCTCCCTCTCATCCCATCTCTCAATTTTTGCACCATCCTACATGTCTGAGGTTTAGCTGTTTAGCTGCCTGCACACAGGAGAGCACAAGTTTGTATTAACAAGAAAATCACTTGCTAAGAAAGTGGCTAACCGGCAGTGGGAAAAATTCAGCTTACTCTTCTGCCCTTCCCTAAGAACAATGCAAAAGTTAAAGAAAGGACAGAGATCTACAGTTGATAGTGTATACAGACATTTTCTTTATTATCTGTTCATAGACATCTAATGCTTTGGCAGTCTTCCAAATTGTATATATAATACAGGGAACCATTTTCTTGTAAGAAAGAAGCATTTGCTGGCACAAGTTTCAGACTTAGTTGAAAAAATCAGCAACTACAGCTCAGCCCCGTCCCCACAATCACGGATAAAGTGGTCTTTGTTAAACTGGCAGAGCTGAAAGGAAGAATTGAAACTTACTCTCTCCTCCCCCTTGGCTTTGCTTACATCAGAATTCCCTTATTAGACTTGCTTTTCATTCTCATGCATTCTTTTCTGAATTATGAGCTTTTTTACTTTAATGACATTAGTTTGCTTAATTTTCTGTCTGAAAAAGAATTAGAAACTAATGCTTCACTCAGATTTCTCAGATTTGACTGCACTGATGGCTTCATGAGTAATAATCAAAAGTTATTGCTTATTAGAAGGCAATTCAGTTGGGAACTCTGATTGTGGTCTCAGGCCGTAGGAAGCAAGTTTTCACAAATCACATGCAAATCCTTTACAAGTGGTACTTGTTAGCATCTTTCAGTTGAGAGGGTGAATGGATGTGGAGATCATCAGGCTGAGACAACACAGTCCTATGCAAAGTTCATGCATTTATAAATATCAGACAGCTAGTGACCCAAAAATGGTCTTCCAGCCTGCCTCGTAGTTTTCCTGATATCAAGCTACACCAAACACAATGCCTGTAGAAACATGAGTCACATGGATTATTAGTGATTTTTAAATCAGGTTTTCTGTTGGTTTTTTGCATCAATTATTCTTCATTCTAATTACTCCCTAATCTAATATAAATAGCATTGGCTATCCTTAGAGTTCTCCAAATACGATAATTGTCTTTGAGAAAAGTACTTCAGGTAAAAAGTGGTTCCGGGTACCAAAGGTGACAAACGTGGAGGTCAGATGCATAAACATACGCTCAGCTCTTTAATTGCATGTAAGTTAAATTGAGGCTTGCTTTTAAAAACAGCACTGGCACCAAAACTAGATTGTACAATCACATTAGTTCCACTTACTGATACCTGGGCCATGGTGAAGAACAGCCTATGGACAGCACCCTGTTGCAAACAGCAGTTTCTGCCTGGACTGCTAAATCAATCCTTCCTCATGTTGCCTGCTCTCCATTTTGGACTAAAATTAATACACACTCTCATGCAGGGCTAACAAAGGGAAGGCATTGACTTATGTGTTAGGCCACTGAAATATAACCACCCTGGATAATGAGGAAGCCTCAGCCATGGAGAGCTGGTTTATGAGCACGGGGGTTGCCTGGTAACGTCTGTCAGGTGCCCGTTATCATTTGATGAAAGCTGATCGGGGAGTCGTGCTGAAGGAGATTGGATCATTATAAAAGAACAGTAATTTGCCCTTATGCCTCAAGTTGAGGGATCTGATGCAGCAAGTGTCTACAGAGATAAGAGGCAACTCTTTTTTTTTTCTTTTTTTTTTTTTTGCCTTCAGTGTAGAGGGAGAAAATTATCTTTTTATCTCACCTTGCAGGGAAAAGACCGAACTAGAGCACTCTGGAGGGCTGTGCTGATCCTCCAAGGGGCTGTCTGGGTGCCTCCTGGGCTGCTCTAGGCACTACATCGCAGCACATTCAGTTTTCTGCTGCTCTGTGTCCTCTTCTGCTTTTTTCTCAACCAAAAGCAATTATGATTTCAGAAGATGTGCACTATACCCAAGATGCTCACCTTAAAGATAAAGCATTACTCAAAAGGCTCTGAACATCACTGCAATTCTAAGGAAAGAGGGTTTAAAAGTGTGAGAGATTCTAGGCTGAGCTTTACACTGTAGGTTCCTAAACCCAGAAAACCTAAACCGTAGGTTCCTGTACCCAGAGATCCGACTGAGAATTTCAGAATTAAAGGCAATCTTGCTCACACAGGAAACTCACTTCCTGAAAGACTCACTTCAGGAAACAGTGACTAGGTCCCCCAGCAGCTATTTAACAGATAGGGTGCAGGAACTGCTCAGTCAGTTGCTAACATAAGATCCCATGTTCTAGGCTAGGGGGATGCCTTCTAAACATTGGGAACTGTTCTGTCATCTTGCAACAGCCTCCGCAGTATGATTTACGTTTTGTTACACTATAATTCAGGGGAAATATAAATAGAGCAAAGGGCAAGACCCAAATAGTGGATGCAGCTAAATTTAAACGTAGGCAGAATGCTTAAGAAAATTATTTTTAAAAATATAAAAAAAAAAAAAGGAGGAGAGGGAAAAAACGCTTAAATTTCTTAGGAACCTCAAATCCTTTGGCGTGTGACATTAGCCACTATCTTTTACAAGAAGTTAAAACTATATTTCTTTCTGGAAGTACTGCAACCTAGAAATGAATGTATTCCCTAAAACTGGTCAAGGTTGTGCAAGTAGGTATTCCTGTGTTTGGTTAAAGAGTTGACTTACCCAACTACACCAAGACCACAGCTACTCTATCCTCTTCCTTGGCTGTATTTCAAGAGAAAAATAAAACTGATATAGTAACTAAGCCCTGGACAGGTTCTGACAAAATCAAGTAGATGCTGCCCTGACAGGGAAACTCCAGCTGTGAAAGACAGCACTGTGTCTCTGTGACTCACTTTGACTGTTCCCAACACACTCCAGCTTTTTCTATTCCTCCTGCTCTGCTCCTGGTCATGCTGCCAGACCTCCTCCCTCACACTTGCCTTGGTTTTCACTAAAGTCCATCGTTTGCTACTTCACCTTATTGAATTCAAGGAAAACTGTCCTTCTTTTCTTGCTGGTTTAGTTTTCTTCCAAAATAGTGAACCAAATTAGCTCCAGAGGAGCCTGAGGAGCTACAGAGCAGATGAAAAGTGAATGTCAGAATTGGAGAAAAGACCAGGAAAAAAAGAGAAGTTTCCCTTTTGCCAGAAATGCACTGTTTTGACTACCCTACCTCATGTCAGGTAATTTTATATGGAATATTTTGGCTAACAGGTCAACTCCTCAAGCTGAGTTTATGCAACTTCTGCTTTAAGTCCTTCTTAATTACTACTCTGATTCCCATTCAAAAGGCAGATGCCTAACTTCTAAGCATATCACTCCTTGCAACAAAATACCTTTACTACAGCTTAAAATGAATATCAGAAAGCCCTCCGTAAAAATTTCTAGAGATATTCACTCATGGAATTCTGCAGTGTTGTTCAAATTTTGAGCAAATGAATTTTAGTTATAGAGATGTCAAAGAAATCACATTAGACTTGGAACTTGAGTTGTTGCACTGAATGGTGATATATTTCATATAAGACAGAAAGCAACTTGATGACAGGGTTACCAAAAGTCCTTGATGCAGAGGCACTTAAATGAGACAGTCAAGGCTCTGCCAACACCCTTCGCAGTAAGAACCACTCACCCCCACACAATACTTTGTGTGAATGTCATGACAGAAAATTAATTTCAAAGTTTTCATCCAGCCAATAACTCTTGTGGCAGCTTAGTTTTTTTCTGAGAATGTGACTTTGGGAAAGACTTCTACAGTAAAAAGGAAGAATTTAAGTTGCACTTTTTTTTTTTTTTTCCTGAAAGTATATTTATTTCACCTTATGATGCTCTTCAAAGAATTTCAAAGACCCAGTGAGTCATTTTACCTAATTTGAGGTGTATATCTTACTTAAATTTGAGAAAAGTATTGATTTGTCTGCTTTCTGTGAGCCAAGGGAGAGATTAAATTTTATTTGAAATATTCTTCTCATATTATTCTGTCTCTAAAAATCTTTCATTTCATGACTGGAATGTGTCTGGTGGGTACTTAGTAAAGTCTGGAACAGAAATCTTCCTAAATTTCTATTTTATTAACACAATAGCTTTACTTGCTCTGGAATTGGTTTTCAAAGTTTTTGAGGCATTTAAAAATGAAGATCAACCACAGAAGGCTTGAAAAATGTCCTTGAACATTCTGAATTTCTACATTGCTGCTGAGAAATGTCTGAGAAATGTGTTTATCTGAATCCTTAAGCTTCTGATGTAGGGAAAGGAGTTGAACTCAGTGATCATGATGGGTCCTTTCCAACACAGCATATTTTATGATTCTGTGACTTCTATATTTCTGTAAACTAGCCATCTGTTTTAGACTTGAAGCACATTTTAAATGTATTTTGCTACATGTGTTTCTCAGGTAGTTGGGCAGTGTTGTGCCCAGTGGATACACCACAGTACATTTTATGAGTCTACTTGTAAATGGCACAAACAACAGAAACAAAAGAGCTCACGCTGACCCTAATTCTTATGGGCAGTTTTGCTCTCCTTTTGCCAACTTTCTGTACTGTTTTTAGTAAAAATTAATGAAAAAAATATAATCCAATTATAGTTGGTGGTTTTTTACTTGGATATTCCACAAAAAAAAAAAAAAA
>VZTJ01005306.1:1209065-1302201 GCA_013397795.1 Orthonyx spaldingii
AAAAGGAAGGAATTTAAACCATCTGTTGATAAGATTTATGTGGCTAAACTATTCCTTTTAGGATAGAATAAAGCTTCAAACATACTTTTTTGTGCCCACAGCTACAAATTTAAAGCCACCTGTTCCTGTAAATCTTCTGATATTAAGCAGATGCAGATGATGAAATGTTCAGTATGATGAGCTGTTTTACCATTTGTTGCTTCTTGAAGAAAAATAGAAGTCTTCTTTGGAAGGATGTTTTCTGTAATCGCATCTGACTTTCCAAACCCCAAAGACAACCCTACCATATCCCAGGAATACCAACCCAATAGGTTTAAAGAGGCTTCTTGAAGTGCTGTGTTCTTCAGCCATTCCTCAAGACAAGTCTACACAGGTAGCTGAGGAAAAGGGGCATAAACTCCCTTTTTGTCATGAGAGCTCCATCATACTGAAAAACTGTCAGCCAAGTTCTGCCAGAGAAACCTAAAAGTTTAGCCAGGTTGTTAATCAAGCTCCTCCATTGTATGTAAAACTGAGATTTGCTCCTTGCCTTTGTTTGGAATAGTCGTGTATCCAAAAGATGAGCAAAACAACTATTGTCAACAGAAGTTTATGTGCTTATCTGTTTGTGTAAAATGCATCACTTTGTGTGAAACTGAAGCTGAAAGAGCTAAGGCAATAAACAGAGAGAAGAAACTACTGTGTGCATAATTATTAAGCTTATATCTGGCATACTGTATGCTGCTCTGAGATCTGATCTACTGAAACATATTGAAATATTAGTCAGGTTTTAGAGAAATGCCACAATAGTGACTTCAGATGAAAATATTGAGGAATGCCACCTAAAAGATTACTCAATCATGCTCTATAAAAGGATAATGTAGAGGTCTCTGTGGTCTTTGGAGGTCATAAGAGACAAATTTTGGCTAGAAATTTAGTGAATACCTGGAATAGAGGTTGTAGATTATCACCTCACCATGTGATGAAGTGGGTTTTTATATCCTGAGGGATTATGAAATTAGAAAATGAAGACGATGTTGTATTTGTTTAGGTTTTTTTGTTTGTTTTGTTTTGTTTTTTCCCTTCCAAAGCATACTCCAGTTAAACAGCTAATTATTAGATTCTGTGGAGGAAGGAGCAATGAGTAAATACTGTCCCCTTTACTCGCAAAAGTTATTCAAAATGAACCTGTGGATCCCCTCTGAATTTGTATTAAACACTGAGAGAAATTCCATTCAACATCAGGCAAGTAACAGGGTGTGGTGCATATATTATTACTAAGATAAAGAATATTGTTTGTTGTTATCTTTGCAATAATCAAGAGACAAATTCTGTAACAATTTGTCAACATTCTTTTGAAAAAGAATTCCATTTGTCCACTTTGAATTCACTGAATCAATTTTTTTCTATTCAGTGGCAAAAGAAATCCTGTTTCTTTAGTATTTTTCAACCTTTTCATGTTAGTATGGCTATAAGTATGCTAATTTTAACCAATAATGATGGGATTTTGATTTCCATACTCTTAAGTCTGAAACAACTAATATTTCTATTTTTCACACTGTTTCACAGCTTACTGTTAATACATTGAAATATAAATAGGTAAAGCTAAGCAAAGTACATAAAAAACTAAAATGTTTTACAGTACAAAGAAAAGGAAATGGAATAGGAGAAATCCCCCCAAGAAACTCCCTCATCTCATCTGTCTCATATGTTATCAAAACAGCTATACAACTTCCTTAAGGGTCTTTAGATGTGCAAGAATTTTCAAAGAGCTCAAAACTGTCTATACCTGAGGCTCTGAACCTGAGGTCCAACAAGTTCAGAGAATTTCATGTGTGCTTTCTGGTAAAAGAGAATACTTCCACAGGCAGTTGAGACTTAGGGTCTTCATGAAACACGGTTTTGAATTTCCCTCCTAAGGCATGTGCTCATCTACTGGCCCAGCCATCATTTTTGGTGTCCAAAAAAATGCCTTGAACTTTAATATTTAGGAGGTGGAATCAAAAGCACACACGTGAGACATGTTCTTGTCTGACTAGACAGAGGTGAGCTGAAATAATTCAGAGCCATTACAGCATCCTCCTCTGCCTGTTTAGTAATACTGCACCATAAAGCTGTGCGCTGCAAAGCCAGTCCCATTTTCTGCTAAGAGAGGTAGCTGCGTTTCAGCAATGCATGAAGTAATTCATCTACATAGCTTATAAAGCACTTAGAGTTCCTTTGGGATAAAAAGCACTTAAAAATGTAAGGTATTAGTATTTCTTATGTGTTTAAGTTGTCAAATCATCTTACTTTTTTATCACTCAAATCAGCTTTAAAATTCACTTTTGCAGTGAAACGTACAAATGCTAATTCACTTCAATTAAAAATCTATTGCCTGCACTTCATTTTTAATGGAGGCAGGTGCTTTGGAGAAATACCCTCTCAAATCTTACTCATGCAGTAGGCTATAGAAGGCCACCTTTCCCTGGCATTTCTATCCATGTGCAGGCGCAGGCATTTCTTTTGACTGTCTATGATCTAAAAATCCTTTTGCTGGGGTCAAAAAAATTTGGGATTTGTCTACTTTCCTTTTTCGGGATTTGCAACTAGAATAGTAAGAACCATATGCAAGGGTTTGCTACACACATAGTTTCTTTCCCCTGTTCCTCTTCACTCTCCTCCCACTCCACAAGGTTTCACTAAGCATAGGGTGCCACAAATGACAGTTTCTAATCCCTCACCCAAATGTCATTTCAGTAATTCTTATATTGCTGAAGAAAGCTTGTACAAGAAATTCTAGTTAAGTGCTTTAGTGTGATGGGACTGCGGCTGACATTTACATCAGCACTTACTGTGATTTAAAAGGGGGCAGAAGTGCTTGGGGTGGGGTGGGGAGACATTAGCATATGTGCCTTTACTGCAGATGTAGTGATGAATTGGAATGGGGCTGCATAGGGGTAAAGGTTGGAGCACTGCAATGAAAATTATTTTCTAGACAATATTGTATGATTTTGTGAAATATTGTTCAGTTTAAATTATTCTGCAAAGTCAGACTGAAAAAAGCTCATTATTTCACCAAAAAAAAAAGTCACAACAAATTATATTAATTAATTTTTTAATTTAGAAATTTGTGACATTCAAAACACTATGCTTCAGAAAACAAGTATTACAGCTTAATAGCTTTTTTGACTGCTAAAACTGCAAGTCACTGTACCTTGGAAAGCAGCTATAACAGCAAGATCTGAAGAAACATTTCTCAGATCTAGCCAATAATTTGCATGTTAAGCATCCTAAGAATGTGAAACCATTTGGTCAATAATCTATGTTCTTTAAGATTTATTTCTCTTTTAATTAATACTGAAGCTTCAGTTGTAGAAAAAGAATGCCTAATAATGTACTGTGAGTCTTCTTAATGGAGTACCATCATATGCATTACCCCAGCATAAAAAAGTGAGTTAGTGACAGAGATTTAGCTTTAACTCTGAATTTCCTGGGTTTTTCAAGCTCAAACAAGACCCTTAATGTTACTTTAATGTAGTTTTTGGTGGTATAATTCTTCTTAATTCTGTCCATTGCAGTCCTTTGATACTTTATGAATTACTTATCTCACATTAATAAGGCTTAACATGGAGTATTAACCTCCTATACATTCCTAATTAGTTTTTAATGAATTTTAGTTTCCTTGTTAGAAAAAGAGCTAGCTAGCTAACTACCACAAATTTAATCTCCATTACTGGAGCATAAGACAACCACCCCTGGGGATGCATGTCCTTGAGATTTTCACGTTAAACAAGAAGCTTTATAAAAGAGTCAAAGAAGCTTAATATGTGTGTCTTGGCTTACTCCTCAGCTTTGATGGTGTAACAAGTCTTGGACTATTTATAACTAGTGACACAATACACTATATAAACTTTCAGAGATTTCTATAATATGTTAGGATAGAACAAAAAATTTAACAGGCTAAACTTCTAGTCACCTGACTGCTAGAGTAGGAACGGAAGAGAAGGTGAATTAGTGTATTTTCTAATACATGATCTAGTTCAACAATAGCAACATTCATGATATGATATGGAATGGATAATAGAACTTCCTTTTCTTGACATGATAATCACAATTTTCCCCCCTGAACAGTGTTTTTTTTTTTGTTTTGTTGTTTTTTTTTTTTAATGTGGATGAATTTTATGAAATGTATGTATGAGCTGCAATTATTTTTTGTGTATAGTACAAAGAAATATGTTGTAAGTAATTATTTTGCAAGGGAGCCACTGGAGTACATGTTACAAAAGCTTTTTTTTTCTGTTTTTGCAGTGCTTTAAATAAATATAAATGTGGATAAAATTTATGAATTAGTACATTGGGATTAGTAAACCAAAAAGAACAGCATCTTGTTATGAACTGCAGCAGTAGATCAGGAATGAATTACACAATGAATTACACAGTTTTTCACTGGCAATGTACAGGATGTTGCTGAAGCAGCACTCAGTGCTGGCATCAAATCAGAGAAGCACAAACCCTCTAAGCCCTTTCGCTCTGTTGGGCTGGTGCTACAAGGAGGATGTTCTTCAACCTGGTTCTTCAGTTTCGGGATTTGATTTCCTTGTTGATTTACCAAAGCCCTACAATTTTGCATTCAGAATATATTGCAGGAGCTATGTGTCAGTCCCCTATGCATGTCCTGGGGGACTAAAAGAAGTTGTGGCTCTCTGGAGTTGGTGTAGGAGCTCTGCAGTGGAGAATTCAGTTTCTCACACACTTGTCTGCTCCGACATTGTTCTATCAAATACACAGGCCTTCTTGTATTTATGATATTTTAGAATAGGAAGACAACTGAAAAGCTAAAATTGAGTGAATATTTATGTTAAAGTAGACTGCATTTGCATATGTTGGACAAGCAGACATCTCCTTTCACTAACACAAATTATATTTAATTTCTTTTTGTCAGTGGTCAAGAGCAAAAATGATATGATAGTGTCCCAGACAGTGAAAACATATACTTGTAAAAATACACATCATGAAAACATTTTAAATGCAGAAATCTAGTATGAAATGCAGAAATCTAGTTAGAAATGCAACACAAACTAATTTAAACAGTATTTTTCTGAATTCTAAAGTCCTTTCCATAGTGTTTTTCATATATTCAATTGGAGAAAGTTTATAAATATGTAATGCTCATCACTCACGCTGGGGGATAATCACCATGCTAGAAAAAACCAGATATCCAAGTGTTTTAACAGCTGAATTTCCAGACCAAAGGCATAGATGCTTTAAACTCTGCATATGCCATAGATCTTACTGGGACAGAGGCCTGGCACTGTGTCTCTGCGTCACTACTGAATTTCACTCATTAATCTTTTACTTACAAATAACAGTAATAAATACACAGTTATCATGCATTCATTAATTAGACTGCACATTGCATGTTTCATGTTGAGACCCATCACTGTGTAGCAGCTGATGGGAAACAGAACAGCTGAAAATGAAAGGCTATCCAGATCTATGAAATGCTAGAGGCAACTTAATCACTGAGCCTGACACACAAAGTACAGACACCATATCCAGATGTGGTTTAGCTGAGTTCACAACCTTATTAACTTAATTCTAGGGGTTAGCAAGCAATAACTTGTACAGTGCAAATCATCAATCCTGTCCATTAAAGACTGTCATCAGCCCATGACCCATCCACGACTGGCCTCAGCACAAGCCTTTCTTGCTCTCACTTTCTGTGATGGTTCAGGGGAAAGGGAGTATCCTCTTCATTAAACAAAACAAATCAAAACAAAACAAAAACCAAAACAAACAAACAAAAAAGGCAGCAGCTATTGTAAAGTGCTCCTTTTGCCTAAATCCAGCATCAGGTGATCAGAGTGTAAGAAGCAAGCCAGTGCACTAGACAGCTGCTGTTGGACAGAACTATTCATGTACTTACCTGCCTTCATCGACCCTGTTAAACCAGCCATATCTATCTACTTCTCAGTTTGAGAGAAATATAACTTTTTCCTCACACAATTCTGAAAATTAATGTAGAACTTGGCCTATCAGAAGGGCTTACATGTGCTTCCTTCTGTTATGCAGAAAATTGTTACTGCTCCTTCTCTCCTCTTTTCTCCCAATGACTGAATTCCTCTTCATTTGAAGAAACCATTGCTCACAAAACATTTTCACTCCAGTCAGTAATACTTCTTCCTGCACTTTTTTTAAATACTCAAATTCCTGCCTCAGAATACTCATGCCTTCTGTTAAAGACAGAAGATAGAAACCTGCCTAGAATAAAGTGGAAGCCAATGAACTTTGTCAAACTCGTCTTTGCTAAGCCTTTCCTCTCACCTCAGGTCGGTGCTGGTAGGGACAGACAATATTTTCAATCACAGTAACAATATATGAGGCAAAATTTGAACCTCTGCGAAGACCCTATTTATTTTCTGTAACAGAAACATATATACACCAAGGCTAGCTTTAAATACATAAAATACAGTGGACTGAATTGCATACAGATGTTTATTGAGAGGAAGAACGGGAACTGGAAAAATTCTTACCTGCAGCTACACAGGTAGATGTCTATCCCTCATTCCTGTTGCTGACCATTTTCAGGGAATGTCTCCTGGAACTGACCACTAGCTTGATTGGTGGATGAACATCTCGGGTTTTAGTCATTATGAATATTGTATATACATAGTAACTTACAGTCTGCGAGCACATGATTCTACTGAGAGAACCCAACCACTCAGTTTAATGTAACACCATTATGTTTACTCATGACTGATGTATATGCTTTATTACATTTCAAATAAATCTTGGCAGACATTTTGACTAGTCTTAAATAGTCAAAGCACACAGAAGATTTTACAAAAGACTATGTTACCTTCTTGCAATGATTACTGCAGTGAATTCTGATACTTCTGTGATAGCACTTCTTTCCCTGACTATCACAGCTGAATTGGCCAAAGGCACAATCTTTCAAGCTATATCATACGCTCATTTTAAAAGACTTATCCAGCACTACAGCTATTCACAAATTTGGGTACAACAGCACTAATAAAAATGTAAAAATGAAAAAAGCAATTTTTAAAAAATGGTAGCAATAGCTTTAAACGTTCAAATTGTCACTGCAGCATTTTGCAAGTCTTTCAGCAAATATTGATCTTTTAAGATTTTACAAGCTTTCACATTTAGACCAAACTTTCTTCTATTGAATATATTTCTAACTGAAAAACTTGAGAAAATTGTCTAATAACTGTTATATGAAATGATAAGAAGCAAAAGAAACGTAAGTGCACATTGCCACATGAATACTCATGTCTTAAATATAATAACACAATTTTCTATGAGACAGGAAGGCTCAGGGTACCTGCTACAGTCACTAGGTGTGAACTATCCATTAAAGCTCATTTTTTGAGGGCAGAATTAAAAGTTGTTTTGGAGCTCATTCATTTAACTTTGATCTTAGCCTTGCTTTGAGCAGAGATATGTGTGTGTGTGTGTGTGTGTGTGGTGTGTGCGTGTATGTGTGCGTGTTTGTAATGGACAACCTTCACAGGTGACTTTTGACCAAAATAATTCTATATTTCTGAAAGACTTCAAAGAAGAAGATGAAAGGAATGAGGAAGAAAAGAAGAAAAAGTAGAATATATAATGAGGTGTTGGTTTGGGGTAACAAGCTTCTCTGTCAGAATGAATAGGTAGTTGGCAGGTGATAAGCATGTTCCAGGGGAAAGAATAGAAAGAAAATAGCTTGACATAAATGATTGCCAAGGTGTGTGTAGCAGTTCCTTCGGTGTCTGCTTAGGTTAGTGGAGTCTCAGCTTTAACCTTGCTTCCCACCCTAAATTGCTTTCTTCCTTGAGTTCTCAGTGTCTTCAGGGAATTTTCTCTCATTGAGATGATTACTGTTGTTTGCAGATTCTTCTCTCAACAGTTTCAGGATGACAGGGACTATATAATGTTTTGAATGTTATTCAGATGAGTTCTTGACATGACACTGAGTCCTCAGGAGATTATTGAGGTGAAGGTTAGTGATTCAATGCTAAAATCAGCAACACGGATTCTATCCTTCAGACTGTCTAAAGATGTGATTTTAGCTTTTGACAAGTTTGTGGTTTTCTTTTTTCTTCTGTAGCATTTTATGCCTTAACTTTCCCCAGCTGATATTTTTCTCATCTTGATCCATGAAATCCTGTGCTGAGTTTAGCTGCATATTTGTGATTATGGTCAGACTTGTGTTCTTTGGTTTATCTGAATTACTCAAAGGTGCCATGCCCCTTTTTGTTTTGCTCTGTCACAATCTCACACACACATAATTTCTGAACCACAAGCAAGAAAAGTTGTTGATTTATGAGAAAGGTCATGGCATATCCAAGATCTATAAATGCTGACGTTGATCCCAGGGATGGAATAGATAGGTGCATACTTCCAATGGTGTTTAATCTACTTTCCTGTTCACAGTCTTCATGGTACTATCACAACATTATTATTTAACAGATTGGGGACAGACTTTCAATGATCTTTACAAAAGTGGTGAGTGGAATGAGGCGGTTGGAAAGGCATCTGTGCACAATCCCACAGTGTGCACTGCTCAGTCTTTTGCCAATTTTTGCCAGTAGGTTCCTAAACTTTCACATCTAAAATGTTTTAGGAAGATTTCAATTCATGTTTATTCATGCATCATTTTGAAATAGTTTTGGATAACATGGTCTGAAACCATAGATACAAAACAAATCTGGATGCAGAAGTTTAGAACTTCTGGAGTTTGGTTTGGTTTGGTTTATTTCATACAGATAAAAAACAAGGAAACAGTAGAAATGCAAAAGCAGAATATGTGCCTAAAGAAAACAGCATGTAGATGTGTTACTAAAACAGATCAATGATTGAAACCTTATAAAGACACTATTGAAAAATCTTCTTAAAATAAAAGTGCTCCAGCTCATTTTGGAATTAAAGTGTAGACCAACAACATTACTAGAAAGGAGAAAGAGAGGAATGAAAAGAGGGACCAGTATGGAAAACACTGAAAATTAATCAATAAAAGTGCATTTAAAAAACCCCTATAAACCCAAAACACAGAAAAACAGCAACAACAACAACAGCACCAACAAACTGACTGAAAAAAAATTAGGCAAAGGCTTGCCTTTTTATTTAGTGTATCTAGCTTCCTGGAAAAAGATTTATACAATAATCGGCATTTTTAATACAGAAAACAGAGAAGTATCTTCCTATATTGCTATGAAGATTTCCTACATAGAAAGGCAGTTTTCCTCCTCCCCATCCTGACCAATAAACAAATTAAATTTTAAGTAGCATACTCATTGTCCATGGAAACATCTTTATGTTGGAAAACTACTGGACAATATATCATAGTTGCTGAAGCCTACAAACAGTTATTTGTTTACTGAGATATTTAGCATTCTAATTCATTTGAAACCTTGTCATATCAGAAAAGGCTCTGACCATTTGTAGAGCAGAGCAATTTATGAATAAACTGATAGTCCCAGTAACAAACAGCCACTGGAATCTGATCCATATGTAATAAATCACAGGACAAGTCTGCATGTTCCACACAGCTTTTTTATTCTGCAAACAAGAATGGTAATGGATCAGTAAAATGCAAATATTTTGGTTTTACCCAGTAATAACACAAAAACCATGGCATGTTAAAGTCTTATTCAAGTCTATGGGTTGCTCTCACTATATTTTAAACAATTCTCTTACGATCTCTTGAATATGTATCTCTTACCTTGTTGAAGTTACTACCTGTAGTATTTATTCTCAGAAAGACCAAGAGTCTGAGTCAGAGGAAAGGAATGCTCCACATGACTCACTGCTTTGATTCATTTTTTTTCAGCTAGTGATCTCCACTTACTGAGATACACTCATATTAGCCTAAAAAAGCTTCTTCCCCTTAAAAAAATGTTTAAGTTCTTTGCAAACCACTGCCATTATACCATAACTTGTACTGATTTTCTTCCTGTTCAGCTGTATGACAAAGAATAGTTTAAATATAACAGGCAATCAAAGTTTGAGGTCCAATCCATCCCCATACTTATGGGATTTTCAGATCTTTAGTGAAAAGCTAGTTCCACATCAAGTTGACCTATTGAGTCAAACTGTCAGTATGATTCTTCAAAGGAAGGAAAAAGAAAGAATAGCTCAAAGCAAGTGATTTCTATTCCATGAGATCTCATTAACTCAGCTTTTTCTACCAAGGGTGTCAGGCAGTACTGTAGTGCAGACCACTGCAGCTATTAAAACTTCCCTTAACTGCTGAATTGCAGGGTAATTTAAAGGTAAACTAATATGGGCTGAATGGAATTGTAACCTAGACACTCCCTTTAAAATTATTACTTGAACAAATGCACAGTCAGGCAAGAACTGTTTTTCTCAGCATTTTTAATTCAGAAGAAACCGAATTATTTATTAATTTCACATAAAACTATAATAATTCTATTATTTTTGGAATAAAAAAATTGCCTATCTTAATATAGCAATGTCAACCTTATGGACCAGTTGTTACATTCTTCTTTTGAAACATTCCCTGAAAAAAATATATGGTATCTCATTTAGTTGGCATTTCAGTTACATCTTATATTATTTGACCTAGGGTTACAAAACGAGGTATTCTGTTTACCTGATTCAATGGCCTAAATCTAGGCAGACAGAGAACAAATCCAAAAACATTACAATTGTGGATTTTATTCAGGTGCTATTCATTAATCTCCACAGATAAGCCCACCCCACTGAAGTGAGGGGCAAGCTTACTCAAGAATACAAATAATCAACAGGAGGTTTTTCAGCCTTCTGAAGCCAAACCTGTCTGATCCAAGCCTGACCTATGGATCTAGATGCCCTGGAGTCTGTCTATAATTGTGGATTAAGCAGACATCTTCAATTTTTCTTAAGTACTTAAATACAAACCCATGGTACACCACAAACTTGCTGCATCTTAATCTAGCAGTAAGAGTAATCACCACAGGAGCACATAACGTTCATATCTTCTGTTCTTGGGAAGTTTATACATTTTGTAACATTAAATTCGAAACAAAAACAGGCCTGGGAGAAGCATTTTCTCAGAGAATGGATGTATCAATCAAATCTAGGCATACATGTAACTCATAGCCCTGAAAATGGGACAGATATGCTGATATCTTGGATTTTGAAGTTGTCAGAAGCTTTTAGGTAGATTGCATGCCAGCTAATGTCAATAGAAGCTGCAGGACAAGACTGTAATTCAAGATCATGTATTCACATTAATATCAGAGTTTGGTTTTTTTTAAATATGAAACCAAATATTCTATCTTCTGTGTTACAGACAATGAAAAAACTACGCACTGCCCAAAGGGACCCCAATGGAAGAATTGAGATAAGGATAATAGAAAGGATTAGAGAGTAATATCATATTATTAGCTGATTAGAAAGTCAAAAGAACAGGGGAAGGGGTTTAGATTTCAGGTCATGGAGAAGGAGATTAGTAAAGGGACTTGTTGTTGACCTTCATTCATAAGTAATATCCCTTTTTTGAGGAAGAAAACTCCATACAGGCATCAGTACTTGTAACCATACGAAAGGATATTAATGCCATTATTTTCTGCACCTGATGGTCAGCATGTACCAATAAAGCATGAAAGACTGAGTGAGACTATCTATTGAGGATCTAATTTAATACCCGTATGGCAGTGAATAGCTGAGTTTGTGATCAATCTCCCAAGTGGATTAAAATTTAGAAAAGCATAACAAAGAAGTTAGCCTATCACTGCAGAAAGACTTAATTTTCATTATTTATAAACTTTGTTTTTAAGAGAAAAATTTAAATCCTGTGGTATAAGAAAATAATAATACTAAGGGCAACTATGTAAACAAGCAATTTTGTATTTGAACCAATTAAAACCATAGCATACAGTCAAGCCGCAATTACAAATCCAGTTAATGATGCATGGTAAGAACACAGTTTTTTCCATGTGATTTAAGGAAGGAGCTTATCTAGCTGACATTATATAGCTTACACTGACATGAATCCATATTCATTACTTCTCTTATTCAGGATAAGACCATGGCAACAAAAGCAAGTCTTGAGCCTGACTGTCTAATTCAGTAGGAGAAAGAAAATCTGCGCTTTGAACTTGATACTTCTTGGGTTTAATGCTGTCAGTAGCAATGATTTCTCTTTAATTTGAGTGGAAAGCAGCTAATCACAATAAAAAAGAGGTGCCACAAGACAGCAGAGGAGTGGCCACTGCTATGTAAAGACCTGGAGTTACTTTGGACTCCTAGAAAGAATATGCAATAATGAACTAAACAGAAATGGTTCCATGTAAAAAAAAAGCATTTGCATGATTATCCATATTGTCATGATTATCCATACTGTCCTACTGACAGCACCAAGCCTGATACTGTTTTGGTTCAACCCAAACAACAGCCTGTCTTGGGTGAACAAGCATTCTCATTGCTTAGTGCTGATGCATCTGATATGTTTTGCAGAGGAAGAGATTTACATGAACATGGGCAGTGCCATACCAGTCAGCCTGGGGGTCAGAGCATGGCTCCTGCTGCACTTGATGGTATAGATACAGCCCTAGGAAGGAACTTTCCCTCACAGTTCATGAAATGAGCTCCAACAAGTGTCATGAAGAGGAACAAGTAGGCAGTGTGATGCATGGTTAGTGTAGTGTCCTCTGCATCTACTGACCTTGGTGACTTTGGTCTTCAGATACAGCAAAGCCCGATACACCATCTAACAGTTCGGTACTTATCTGTAAGTTGCACAAAGCACCAAATTCATATATATGCAATATAAAGGAAAAGGCATTTGCCTGCATCCATCATGCTATAAAAATATCAGAGGAACCTTATATAGCCACAGAAGTCTAATAAAAAACTGTAACTCCTCTAGCCTGTGTTTCAGGTTGTACAGCCATGATCTGTTTGGTGTCTGATCACATCAGAGTTGAGTTGAACACACTGTGGTGGAATAGCAGCTTTGCTTCTTCTACTGGACACTGAGCATCCATTTAGTTTGAAATTAGTATCAAGAAGAAATTTTAAGTCAGAAGATAACATTAAAATAAAACCAATAAAGAAATCTTAAGAATCATCCCTTTTTACAACTTTTTGCGTCTTTAGGTTTTTTTAGTTTTCTTAATATGCTGTAAATTGTTAAACAATTTTCAAAAAAATAATTATAATTTATATACTTATCTTCTATGTTTAAGTCTCAACATCTTTTAAATTTGGAGGGGATTTACAAAAATACTGTTATAAACAATACAGTATATAAAAATAATGTATTTACGTGAGCTTGTCAAAGTATAAACAATCACATAGGAATATGTATTCTTTAGTTTGAGGTATTTGCAGTTAAGCTAAAACCCTGAGTAGCTATTGCTCCAAAGTTGCTTCTGTAAATCGATCTCATAACTTAATCTGAGGAAAAATCCAATGAAGCACTGGATTTTTAACATCAGAGGCTAAGATGGATTGATTTCCCTACTGATTAAGCATTTTTAAGACTAAACATCTGAACTTATTCTCTGGACTAATTAGCTTCTTTTCTAGCATCTTGATTCAATTTGGACTGACAGTAATGTGAAGAACATTCCTTGTTCCCTTGTCTTTTATACTGGACATTTATTTTTCTATTTAATTGGTTTCAAAAAAATGGTTCTATGAAATGGTTCAAATATTACTATCAATGTCTTTAAACTGTTTTTTATTTTAAGATACTTTTGTTTGCATTAAATTTGCTTCATTCTTTAAACTTCCTCACAGAAAGTATTATCTGTAACACCATCCTTTACACTTCTGTTGGTCCAGCTGATGGGAACCATCAATAATGGAGTTGTGACATATCAAATTAACTAAGTCACACCTAAAGAACTGAATGTGATAGTAACCTGCTTTATACTCGTTATGATGTCACTTGGCTTGTTAGTCACACTTTAATCATTATGAGTTCTTGAATAAGAAAAGTTATGTCTTCTTATTTTTAATATGTATTATTCAATTCTAACAATGTACTGAGCATTTTAGCTGGTTAAAAATATTCTCCCTAAATAATACATTGAGAGAATTTGGTAGATCCTAGCTGAAATAAATTTAGGAATCCAAAAGGAATTATATAAAAAAGGAAGACTCATTTCAGGAAACAGGAACATGGGAACAGGTAAAAGAAGAAATTATTTTTTGTCGCTAACAAAAAGAATATTCATAGAACAATGACTCCACATAGGCACAATGTAAATCTGAGTATTTCATTCACCCAAACCACGAGTAAATCTCAACATCCTTCAGTCCTTGGCCTGCATCACTGAGGAATACGATTTGTATCATTTGAGTTTAAATGGCCACACTGTAGACAGCTGCATCTCAGCTTTCCAACCTGGACTTTCTCTACAAATAAGGAAGAGAAATATGCTGTTCTAAAGTGCAATTCATCTTAACTACTTAATTAATGGCACTTCAGAATTAAAGGTTGGACCAGATGATCTTTTGATGTCATTTCCAACCTGGGTTGTTCTGTGGTTCTATAAATTTACTTTTCTTCTGTAAGACATTAACAATAAACAGGGTTCAAAAGATCAAGTCAGATCTTTGAATAGAGCTGAATCTCATTCTGCATCCCTAAATTCCATATAATAGAAAAATTCTTTCACTTGCTTTCTTTCATACATTCTTTCCAATAAATAAAAGTAGCCCTGCTATAGAAAGCCCACAATAATATGTCCAAACATCCATCATAATTTTTGGAAATTGTGATGCCAAGCAATTGCTATGCTCTGATGAAAATCACTATTTACTACAAATCTAGCCCCTTTAGCTTTCAGTGCTTTCTGAGGAGGGAAGCTGTGGGGTTTTGTGTAGCAGTGGGCAGACCACCGGGATGAATTCGTCCCAGTGGGCTGACCATTCATAGTGCTGCTTTCCACCTGTCCCTCCCCTGTTCACCCAGGACTGGCCAGGTGTCACTGGTCAGTCATTTGCCCATTGGCTCGTCTCACGCCTTGCCCTCCCCTGAGAGAAGACATAAGAGATTCAGGCAAGAGACTAGCTGGACCATTTTGCCAGGTTCACCATCTCGAAGTTGTTCTTTGCACCTTCTTTTTCCCTCTGTGAGGGAAATAAAGAACGCTGATAAATAGGCAAGTGGTCCGTCTGTTTTTACCGGCAAACAGCTGCCACCGTTCCGCCCAGGACTGGAGCTCCTGGGATAAAGGAGTTACCGAGGGCGGGCACGATGGTCCTAGAGGAGTCCGGTGATGAAACAGCAAAGATACAGTTTTGTTTGGAGCTTTTTTTTTATTTTGTGGTTTGAGTTTGTTTTTACATTGGTTTTTTGTTAGTTTTTTTTAACAACTTAGAAATCTCTTTACATCTTTGGTACATTTCTGTATTTTCTATGTTTACATGAAGATAGATATAGCATGCAGCCTAAAATTAACCACACAGCTGCTTTTTCATTCCCCCTCAGCCCCACTGCAGAGGGACAGGAGAGAAATCAGAAGACCAAAAGTGAGAAGATTCAATGGTCAAGATAGTGTAATAGATGAAGAAATAAAAAGGAAGAAAAACCAAAAGAAAACAAAGCATGTGGTGCAAAGGCAACTACTCACCATCACACACAAACAGACTGATGCCCAGACACTCTCTGAGTGATGGCTGTCTTTCTAAAAAAGCCCTCCCTTCAGTTTTTATTGCGGAATGTAAGATGGAATATCCCACTGGCCAGTTCAGGTCATTTCTCCTGGCTGTGTCCCCTCCCAACTTTTTGTGCACCCCCAGTCAACTCTCTGGGGATATAGAGTGGGAAAAGAAAAATCCATGATGCTGGGTAAGTACTGCTTAGCAGTAGCCAAAACATTGGTGTGCTACCAATGCTGTTTTAGTCACAAATCCAAATTACAGAAATATGGTCCTGCTATGAGGAAAACTAACTCTGTCCCAGCCAGACCCAGTAAAATATACAAAGTTATCTTTACCAATGAGATGATTATTGATCTACCTACTCATGTTTGGAATTTATTCCCAGAAAACATGTGTATTTGCATGAACTTAAGTTTAAAAGTGTCAATAATTTGGAGGAAAAAAATATTATGTTGTAATGCCAATACCAGCCATTACAATGCAGAATAATAATTACCCTTACAGAAATCTAAACATATTAATGTACAGAAATGCATCTGAAAGATTGAAGTTATTTTAATCCTGAGCCATAGTATTGTGCAGAAACTACAAGACAGTATCTGAGAAAAATTTGTACTTGTATTCAGATTAAATTTCATGTATTAAAAAAATTGCTTTTCATAATCCTTGTTCTTCTGTGATTGAAAGAAAAAAATTTTCATATATTTGAAAGACACCAGGAATACTGTGGATATAGCTATAGTAAGTACTGACTAACATAATTATGAAATATTTTTCTTCTTTGCAAGTATGGGGAAAGAAAGAGAAAAAACAATGTTTTTTGGGAAAGGGACAGTTTGAGGATTTTACAGTTCATACCTAGCTGACCTTCAACTGAAGGATTATATAGAGAAAAAACCCCAACAATGCCATGTAAGTACTCAGAGTTCTTAGTGGCTGGTTACATCTTAATGATTTTCATGGGAAGGAGTTCCAGAGCCAACTACTTAACATGACCATGGAAAAGCAACAAAACTGCATCTGTATGATGAAACTTCTTACCCTTAGAATTCATTAAGTTGTTGTATTTCCACTGAAAAGATTCTTAACAATAAAAACAACATAGAATTATAGAATCACAGAATAGTTTGGGTTGAAAGAGATTTTTAAGAGTCAATTAGTCCAGCCTCCCTGCTGTAAAGAGGGACATCTTCAACTAGATCAGGCTGCTCAAAGCCCCAACCAGGATAACCTTGAATGTTTCCAGGTAACATGTTTGGTGAAATACAGAAAAATGCAGTTACAAATTTATATGCATCATAGTTCAATATTACTTACTATATATATTTGCTCTGTCATTATTGTTGTTTTTTCTCATAATCCAGATTCTTGAGAATTCAAATCAAACATCATCACTTCTAAACACTACCAAGTTATATCTTTTCCTTTGACAGCCACAACTAGCCATGTCACACTTATTTTTGAGGCACCCTGGATACGTTTATTGCAACTGTTGTATTCTTGAAGCCCCATGTGCTTGTCAGCGTGGACTGACACTGCTATCAAACTGCTACAAAATGACACAAAAAAGCTAAATCAAATAAACCTAGCTCTGTCTATTCAGGTGTGCCTCTCAACCAGACAAAAGCAATCTTATCCATTAAATTGTATTGATGAAACACACTAAGACAGTTTGTTTTCTTCTTGTTACTTCAAATGACTGTATTTGACAATTACTTGCACTGCAGTAAAAGACCCATATTGGCTCATACAAGGCCAGAGGATTCAAGAGCCTTTCAAAATCAGATGTGCCTTTTCTATGCCCACAGGTCACAAAGAGGTGGAAAGCTGAGCTGGCATTGACCTGGTTCTGGACCAATACAGCCTTTTATATAGAATTCCATTCAATTTCTTTACCCTACTCTGAGATGGTACAACAATTTTTTCACGCTCAAAATTTCTTCTTGCTCAAGGTTAGGGTGTCATACTTGAGTGGCAATGGATCAGAGGTAGCTGACTTAGTCTATCTTGAAAATGCCTCAAATGATGAAGAGCAGATTTTGTCATAACCAGCTGACTTTTCTAATCTTCATTTTAAGAAAATAAAAATGTCAATAATTAATTTTTTCTTTCCTAGTTTAAGCTATTAGGACTCTAATTCCTTCTTCAAAAATATTTCCTGTGTTCATCCATTCCGTCTCTAATAAATTAAAGCTATATGTACTGAAATGAATTACTAGGTATCTAGAAAAAGATGTTTGCTAGAACATTAGATAGAGAATGCTGTCAGCCTGGACAACAGGAAGACAAAATGGAATGTGTCTCCTATCATCCATAACAGGAGCAGCCTGTAAGTGAAATGAAAGAAAAATCCTTCCATGCATCATTTGTTTAACTGAGATTAGTGTATAAACATGAGTGAAATTAGACAATTAATGACAGATATTTACTGTGAGGCATATGTCTTCACAGTGTATTTATACTCAAACAAACAAACAACAAGAGGTACAGTGCAGCTGTTGACACTGAGGCAAAAGACAAATAAGGCCAGTAAAAGCAAGCCTTTATTTTTCCATACTGAAATGTTTGCTCAAAGTAAAGCCAAAAATTTTCCTTTTTAAATGGTGATGTATGGCCACTTCACTGTGCACATCTTAAGCTTAATTTCATTTCAGTCTTGAAAGAGGTCTTCTGGAATGTCACAGGAGCAGAAGACCCACTTAATTCTTGCTTTTTCCAGCTTGGCCAGGAGTGTAATGGACCATGCATTTAGGAAAATGTTGTTTTCATGGATTATACTGACGCAAGCATTTACATTTTTCATTCCTGTTCCAGCAGCCATATATAAGGTAAAAGGATTAAATCAATGTAAAAAGGCTTTCCAAATTTCAGGGCTTTGGCCCACAGATGACTGTGATGGTGCACCACTGAACACTAACCTCCGAATGCCACACTGCAAACTCTGAACAAAGGGTGCACAACACAAGGAGAGAAGAAGTACCCCAATGGTAAATCTGTAGCCATGTGGTGGTATCGATAATCTGGTAGGTAGGCAGCCTTCAGTAGTTTTATCATATAAATCCTTCTGAATTTGCTGAACTGGTTTTACACCACTACGATTTTACTAGAAGGACACAAAAATGCATTAAGACATCTAACTCAGCCTCTCTGATTACTGCATTCCCGTACTGTTATTCTACTGCTCTCTAATTTTAATCAGACCACTACATTTTTGAGAATTGAGCAATATTAATTATTAAATTTTAAGGCAGGGAAAGCAGGGATAGTGCCATCAGACATATCTAGACGGAGGTGGAGTACCTTTTCTAGGACAATTAAGAAAGCTTTTGTTTTTAAATGAAGCTTTTGACTGAGGCTAACAGGTCTAAACACATCAATACATATTTCACAAAAGCACATTGCTACAACACTGCTTCAGTGGACCCTCCCAGCAAAAAAACCCTACTAGTTTATCTTATTCAAAATACCCTATGCTACTGTGTTTCTGCATATAGAGGCCACAGAAAGATAGGCCAGCCAGGGAGCTGGTGTAATCTGATCCATTCAAATCATGCAAGCAGCTATGGACATCAAGATTTCAGTATTTCCATATTATGAGGTTCCAGCACCATCTGTTGAGAGATGGCAAGGGCTTCAAACCACATTAATACAAAGGTAGCGATAATAACTGGTACTGTCACAATTTACTAATGAATAATGAAGTACAAATAACTGGAAATAGGATGGAGAAAGGAAAGAAATCTAGGCTAGTGGAAAGAACAATATTACACTTTAAAGCACTGCAATTAATTTATCATTACTGACTTCAACCTCAGATTATATTGTTCTGAATGTTGTTTACTATGTCTCTGTTACTAGAGAGCTTACACAATTTGAACCTCTGACATTCTCATCTCTGGAAACTGATGGAGAATTTTTGCATTCATTAACCTTAATATGCTTTTATCAGTCTCAGAACTAAAAACAAACAAACAAAAAAGCAGCTATATCCTGAGTAGTAAGAAGTTCAGCTGCAAAAAACAAAGCCCCTGAAACGAGAACAAAAGGTGACAGTAAAAACTGGTTGATGAAATAGCTAGTGAAAGAAGACTTGGGTAGAAAGGACTGAGACTTGAATAAAGTAATCAATTACCAATGGCCAAGGGGCATTTGATATGTGAAAAGAAGAGAGATTTTCTTTTTTAGCTGTTGTTTTCTTTTCCCTATATATACAGAGCATACAGAGCATACAGAGCATTATATGAATTACTGTTTTCATTCTAAAAGGAAAAAAAATGAACTATTACAAAACAAGCAAGCAAACAAACAAAAAAAAAACTCCATAAGAAAAACACTATGGACAGCTGTTTCATACTGGATAGCTTTCAAAAGGTAAAGATGTTTAACAGGAAATATTATATATTTCAAACTTATAAGTAAAAATTTGGTTATTTCTTCCTTCATGGGACATTAAATTCTGAGTAACATTTTTGCCAACTTTTTTTGCAGTCATGAAGTTTCATTTAAAACCCAAAGTGAAATAATTCTGTTCATTTAAAAATCACAACAGGTAATTTGTGATAATTATTAATTTCTAAAAGTTTTAAAAATATTTAAAATGAAATCTCACACTGTGAATACACAACAGGCTTATAAAATGCTTACTGGGCCTTGGAAGGTCTATGAAATGACTCAGTAAGTTTCTGTTAGGTGTCTCCATACTGGGAAGTTAGTCTTTACTCTTCTGCAGTAGGAATTTAAAGTTGCTGTCACTCACACTACATAGATTCTTACTTGTGTGCATATTCTGATCTGGGATAATTTTTTTCTGTGGAGAAGTCTGGGTAACAACGTCCATGCCAGAGTCCAGACCTACACACTACATGAATGCAAGCTAGAATGTCAAACTCAGTCCAAGCACCCTTTCTGTCATTGATAACTAGTACATTTCAGTCCTAATGTAACTTACTTTGAAATGTCATTTTATTGTAGCATCTTTCTGCCAGCTGAGTAAAATAAGGATGCCAGAACTAAGAGAAGGGGGAAAGAGGAACATGAAAGGCTGGTTTACAATTGAGAGGCCCTTCTGATTACTTTCTGATAGTATCAGGCATATGATAACAGATCTAAACCATATTTTATAAAGTAATAATCATTTATACTTGATTTTTCACTGAGAGAGCTCTCCGTGTTTCTAATTTATGTGCTGTTTAAGACATAAATTTTGGAACCGCACAGAGGAGCCAACTGTGAGTTAAAGACATAACATAAAAAGATACATGAATTATCAAAACTTTCATGATGTGTGGTACATCAGAATAAATGCAAGATGCCTTATTCTCATAACCATTTCTCACTAGAAGACCAATTATCACACCCAGAACACCTTTACGAACTCAGTTCTGATCTTCATTTTCCTACTGCATGCTAGACTGAACTTATGAAAAGTATGGTATAAAAAGAATGTTTTGTGTGCTTTGAGCTTTTAATATTTCATTATCAGTTTTGCAGTTTAGGAATGTGTACTTTTAGTCCTTTATGTGCTTTCTACCTGGCCCTATATGTTTGGGCCACAGTAATAACTCTAAGAAATAGCCTCAGAAGATGCCATTTTTTAAATGTTCTTCTTTAGGCAGAATTACAACTATAAAACATTTTAAACATTCATATTTTATTTTTATTATAAATAATGTAGACAAAATTGCTAAAAGCAATTGAAGTTGAATTGTTCACTGAGAACACATTTACTTAGGTCTGTGTTCAAAAAGGTGGCAGGCCTCAAAGTTTGATGTCTTGAGATTTTTAATGTCCAAGAAGAAGCAGTTTCAAAGATATCTGAATCAAAAGACAACCTGCAGAGGTTTTCTACCACCCTTTTCCAATCAATGCAAGTTATTAATATACTGCAAATTAAGGAGTACAGGCTCCCTGGGAGAGTCCTGTAATTTTACCTTCACCCTAAAATCTGAAATTTCAATACTCACACCATATCACAGGATAAAATAATGACACTTGACTTCAGAGAGCTCTTTCAGTCTGTTATGTATTTCATCATTTAAGGATTATCCAATTAAGCTCTCCAGTTAGTAAAAGAAATCTTTATGCTGACCCTGTCTCTAAAAACACTGTTAAATCTAATGAAAGGTTCCTGCATGTTTGAAATTGCAAAATCACTCAGACACTGAAACTGTGAAGTGTGTTTGAGCTTCCAGAGCCACCTGCTGAGCATGTCCACAAGCAGTAAGGGAGAGCTAACAGCTTCACAAGGGTTTATCGAAAAGAGCCACTGTGGAGAAGAATCTCCTGCACCAGCCAGTAAAAATGCTGACTGCAGGTGTTTGATCTCCTGCTTGTGTTCCTTGTCATTTGCATGCCTGACCTAGTACTGAAAAAAAGTGTCTCTGCCTACTGAGGAGTAAATCCATTGCACTGACTTTCCACCAAGTGATCCTAATGTTTTAGACATACAAGAGCCTTTTTTTGTTCTCTCTCTCTCTCTCTCTTTTTGTTGTTGTTGTTGTTGTTTTTGTTTGGGTTTGGTTGGTTAGTTGGTTGTTTTGTTTCATTGGAGTTTTTTTGCTATCTCTGTAGCAACATGGTGAAAGGAATGTGGCAGTAAAAAGGGAGATAAGGAAACAAAGTCTGCACCCTTGCACAGTATTGTGATAATCTGTCATATATATGCCATTGGTCCTAAAGAAACCAGAAGACACTCTGTAAAATCACTACAAAGAATAAAATAAATGACATCTAAGCGCATATTCCCATGTACCTGGCACACGTTACTGCCTGCACTTGGCTTTGCTTAGAACAATTACAATTACCTGTGTGTAAACAGAAATAAAAGTGGGATTTCCTAAACAAATACTCTCAGATATCAAAAGCAGCAGAAGACAAAATGGTCTGTGGATATTTCCAAACATGTCCTAAACCACCAGGCACACAATCTTGTGCTTTCTCCTGTCCTCCTCCTTTCAGTAATGCTGCAGTCACTCTGGAAAGCAGCCTTGCTCTCCAGGGTGGAGGGAAATCACAGCACAACAAGCTCCATGCCACCATGACCAGATTTCCTCTGGGACGTGTCTTCAGCCCTGGAGTCCTGCAACCACAGTAAATTTGGTCCTTTTGCTTCAGCATGGCCATAATTAACTCTCCCTTCTCTCTGAATCTGCTTGCAACATGTAACCAGTTACAGATGAATTTTAAGAGGGGTCCCATCATGTTGGGAGGCCAATGAGAACGGCTGTCCTCTGCCCATACCCTGGACCCTGGTGAACCTGGGGTGGGAGGAGAATGTGTGGCTGTGCCTGGCACTGATCTTTTACCAGGAGCAGAGCACTGCTGCAGACCAACTGAGGGGGAATTTTATCGCCAATCAAAAGGCCACATAATGACTTTTAAGCACTTCCCAGGTTAGGCAGCTGCTGAGCAGGGGGTGTTTGGATTGCCTAGATACAGTCTTAAACCTAGAATAACTGGCTTCTAAGGTGAAAGCTAATTCTCTGTGATGTCTCAATGTGCCATTTATGCTGTGCCACCAGGGAACTCAGACGTGCTGCGCTTGCCTACCTGATATGAATTCTCCTTTGATAGTTACCAGATTGCCTATTAGTTAAAGCCGTATAAATGTAATACATGTGGTTTCTATACCACCTGCATATTCACAGTTCTGCCATGAATTGAGATTCATAAACTGGGATAAAACTTTTACAAACATTGATTTTATGGCAAACTGCCTCTGGGGAAAATCACATCTTTTGTTAAGGCAACAGCCTTCTGCCAAGTGGAAATCATGTCACTGAAAATCCCATTCTGCATTGTCCATTTAATCTCTGCTTGTAATTTTTGCAGGGTTTTGTTTTTTGGGTTTTTTTTAACCTTTTATGTAAACAATAATGCTCTCAGCATCAAAAGATAACGCTGGAAGAAATCCAACAATGGGGTATATACAAAACAAGAAATATGAAATACTTTTTTTCTATTCCATGTGTCTGCTCTACATGTGGTACAAGTTAAACAACCAGTCATATAAAAAATAAGGTTGGGATTATCTATTGCAAACAACTGAAGTGTTTAGTATTACTACTTGTAGGATTTGCATTTACAAATACTACTTTTATGAGGATATGTGTGATATGTGACATGTGAAATAAGATGGCAATATTACCTGATAATGTCTTTATTAATGCTGATCAGTAGCATTAAAATTACAATCAACAACTAATGTATAGACTATAACTCATCTGTCTGTAAGTTTTATTGTAACTAAATGGTGTATAAGAAAAAGGATAAGAAAAGGTGACTGCAGTTTTTCCTAAAGATAAATTCCCTTCCTCAAGTTCAACTGCAAAATATCTTGTGTTGCTTCCTCTTCTGAAAGCAGAAGCCATGCACAGACAGAATATGGACAAAAGGAACCGACAAATTTATGGTTTATGAGATCAAGTGATTGCAAAAACTTTTAGATTATTGTTGTTCCATAGAGACGGCCCTGACTCTGAACCCCACATTGCTGTCTCTAAGAGCTGGGGAAAAAAATGCAGTAAAAACTTTTTCCTCAGCTAGACATGATTAGTATGTTTGCTCTTGAGACAGTACAGTGGGAACAGTCTATAGTAAGTGACTTTTTCCATGACTTTTTCTACAGTCTCAGCTACTCAAGGCAGAGGGGCATCACCATGATTATAAAAATTAAATAAAGAGGATGCACTTGACTGCATCCTTCATCTCTCCCCTCTTCTATGCAGAAAGGGAGTACACAACTGAAAAGCTACATAGGAAAATCAGTAATGTATTGTAAATGGTGAACAAAGTATCCAGCAGTGAATAAACTCTCATCCTGTAGCCTGCAAGAGAACTTTTAATCTATCAGGTAATTCATTGTTATTGGTGTGCAATATTGTAATTCAGTGTGACCAATGGAAACAATATTCAGTACTGAAGAGCCAGCAAAGCAGCAGGTCCAAACTATCTGCATCTCATTTCAGATTTAATTATTGCAATAACATCTCATTTGCTTCAAGGTATTATAATTATCTTCTCATTGGAAATTGAGTGGTATTTTAATATGAATGTAGTTAATGAGGCAATAGGTTGAAAATGTCCATAACATTGGGCTTTAAAGAAGAACAAACTGCTTTAAAAATTGATCATCACTGAAAGTTAAGTGCATTTTCACTCTGCCAAATGCAGAGTATACACTCAAGTGATTTATAATAATTTTTACAAATTGCAGTGGTTTTTAGTTAAAAATTGCTAATAAATGCAGGCATTAATTAAGAGTTCTTCTGCTGCATTTGGCCATTTATACTGTATCAGGCCATGATTTAAAATGTAAATGCTCATTTAATTTGAGGACAAAGAAGAAAAGTCTGTCACAGTGAGCTTTCAGTTCTCTTGTACATTAATAAAATACTTTGGTACATTTCTAATTTATCTAGATTGTAAAAAACATTTCTTCAATAATGCTGTATACAAACATTAGCATTTTATGTCTTAATTTATATCTATTGGACTATATATCTTCAACATACATAATTTTTTTAAAAAATAATACTTTTAAAATTATCTAGAATTGATTTTTAATTATAAAGTGTTCTCTGGAAACTTTAAAATAAATTATTAGGATGATGAAGATGATTTGAGATTTAAAAATCACCCAAAGCCCAAGGAGATGTTTCTACATAACTGCATTATAGTCCTGAAATACTCATATCCATAATCCAGGATAAGATGCTCCCTAAGAAAATATTTTATTTTTTTTTTAATGCCATTATTAAGTGACCTGTTACAAACACCTCAGGATACACTAGTTATTTCCCTAAGGACTGTCTTGAGACACTGAAACTGATTGCTACCATTTGCTAAACCCTTTCTGCTGCCTGTAAAAGCCTGAAACACTTGGTATTTTGCAAGCTGACAATTTCTATTTGGCCATTAGAAACTTTAAACATTTAATTTTTTTAAAGTTTTAGTTATTTTGGTTTTTTTTTTTTTTGATCACATGTAACATGATCACATATTCAACACAGAATTTAAGATAACTCAGGACTACAGCAAAAGTGCTTTGTTCCTTGAGCTTCAGGGAACAGTCACAGGTGAATGATTCTAAGACTTTTTCCCCCCACAAAATATGGCAAAGTTACCATTAAAAGGTTAGATTATTTTTGCTCCTGCTGTACTTACATTTTAACTTATGACCTTCTTCCAAATACTTTACTTTTAAAAACCTGAGGGTTTTTTTAGTCTGACTTCCTTACTGGCATCCATTCCCCATGTTCTATTTTCAACCCAATGAAGCAAATACAGGCCAGAGAAGGTTCATTACTTTTTTTTTTTTTACTTCAGTTTATTTTCATGTGAATTTCTTCTCTACTATTTCTGACTGCATGCAACATTGCTACTTGTTAACATTTCATTCTCTTCCAACTTGCAAAATTTTTATCAAAACTAATCTATGAGGAGAGAAGCAATATGGTGATGAACTCCCAGGGATTACTTTGTCTATGTCTCATATGCCAATACCACAATATAGTTCCCAATTCTTTTATTCAGACTTGAGGCTTTTTCTGACCCTAACAAAACCAAACGTTGGTAGATTGTTTGCAATCACTTCTGTGTTTCTATTGGTTATTGGCTAGACCTGGTGTGTGGTTTCCTAAAACCTTTAGCTGTAACAGATCCCTTTGAATCTCTAATATATTTGTTCTTTCCTGGTTTTCCCTTCTCCAACTTGACTACCATAAAGCTTTCTTGTCTTTTTTTTTTTTTTTTCAAAAAGTCTATCAAAAACTGTTGCACACATTCATCCTAACCTTCTTGAATCTATTATCAGAAAGTGCAAATCCCAATGGGACATATATGCTTTTGCAGTAGCTCCTGATTAAGATGTCCCACAGGTACAACTCTGTGTTCCAAAAATGTAATACACTTTTTGCATATTCTGCTCTACATGACTTATGCCTGCTGTGCTAATCAGTCATGTCACTCAATAGCTATTTTGAGTTCTTATTGCTTATTTTTTTAAAACCAAAAATTTGATTAAATCAGGATGATGCACAATAACCTTTTTAGCAGTTTACCATTGCCCAGGAATGTTCAGGCTGTGGAGCAATTATCATAAAGACACAGGTTGTCATGATATTCTATGGTTCTTTGATTCTAAATCTCCCAACACTGACATATAGAAACATACTATGTCAACAGTTTGGAGGCTTTGCCCATAGTTCTCACTAATGAACATTTGTAATTTGAGAGTTCAATTTTAACAGCAGGATAACCACTACTAAGCTGGTAGTACCACTTCATCCCTAATGATTAAGCCAAAAGCTTTTTCTATATTTGGGTACAGCCACAGAGGCATTGAATCCCACTAAAAAGTACACTCCCACAAACATCTGGCTGTTTTTTAAACTTTCCTGCCGTCAGTATTCTTTCCATCTTTTCACCTGTCCAGCAGCTCAGTGCAGGAATGTAATGGAATTGTCCACGTATCTTGCAGTTTCAAATGCTCCATGATGTACTCCTGAGGTCTGTTATTCTATATTCTTGCCCAGATATTGATGCACATTCTCCTGCCCACAAATGAGGCCAAAATTTAGACAGGTGCCATAATATCTCTATACTGTTATCCTCCACTTCCACTTCTGAGGTAGGCATTATTTTTATCTGCCCTAACCCACTACAATCAGACTTCACTTTCTTCATTCTGAAAAATAGGATACCAAATCCTAGTATCTTAAGAAGAAAGGGTCTCTAATTTTAGTTCTTTGTCCTTCCCTCCTCATAAGTATTACCATCCTTGGCTGTTTTCTGCCTCACCATCACAGCTTATGACATGTACATGAAGCATGGTAGTTAAAATGTTTTCATCTCACTGAACCTCTCCTGGATGGATGTTGATATCCTCATAAAGATACCAGAATTTTTCTTTCCCTCTGTGCTTGTGCAGAGCCATCTGTAGTGACAAAATAGCATTGCAAAGACATCAGTGTACTGAACATTTCATCCAGCTCTATGTGCAAAAAACTAAATGTCAGGTGCCAGATTTATGACTCCACAGGATATAAATATTCCCTCTCTGGAAAGGTCACACAAGATTATCATCAATATATGAAGCAGACACTGACAGCAGTGTCCGTTTCAGTACCTTCAGTTGTTTGTAGTTCTATAATTTGCTATGCAGTTGTTTTACAACCACCATAATGATTAGTCAATATGGGGTAACATTATTTTCTGATTCTACAGTACTGGTCTTTCATGGACATGAAAACACAGCTTTGCCATGACAGAGCAATTTCCTCTGAAAATGGCTTCTTATTTCTGGTTGTATAGAGCTGATTTCTTGTACTTTACATATGGAAGTTCATGAATTGTCTTCACTCTCTGCTTTGCAGGATTCATTCCCCATTAGAGCTCTCTAGAATTTGTTAATTACTGCTTTGCTACTACTTACTGTAAGAAAGCTTTTTTTGTTTGATTGTTTGCTTCTATTCCCCTTTTTTAATTTAAATGATAGTGTTTTTTAAAAAATTTTACCTGGTTGTAATTCATCCTTGAGGATTGACACTGGATTTTCATATTGATTTGATGGAGTCTTATTGCTTCTGCTTTGATTTTGACATCATATCCAGATGTTTCCCTGTCTAGAGTATTTAATCTTTTTATGTTCTAGGACTGAGGACATTCTCTGATCCCATACCTTTTCCACAAAAAATTTTGGCAAAATCATTCCTTGACTTGTTTCAATTGCATCTGATGCTACCATAGCTCTCTGCAACAAGGCACTTTCCATACTTCCATGCCATCTGTCTCAGTAAACATACCTTCTCCAAGCATGGACTCCTGTCATTTGTACATAGTGGGAGGGAAGCTAACGCCTGACTAGTCTTGGTTACTCATCCTTCCAGGATTTTCATTCTTGCCTTTCTATGCAGTTGTATGTTAAAACTGATTTACGATTAGATTCCTGTTTCAGATTAGTCTTTCAAATGGTGTTCCCTACACCAGTTTCCTTAGAATGCCCACATTATGTGACAAGAACTATTCACAATGTACAGAGTATCTGTTCCCTCATACTTGCTATAGATACTTTTAAGGATCTGTAAAAATATTTTAATATTTCTACTTAATATTTCTAATTCCCAACACTGAAGAAAAGGCAAGCTTTAGGGAAACACACGCTTTCCTTTACAGTCCCCCTTTTTTTTTGCACAGTGAGATCTATGACCTCAGAATCCCATGCCCACTGAATTTTCATTCTGGTTTCTGTTTCTGCTGCAAAATTCAGATATCTCAATACTTCAGATATGCCACTACTTCAGTGCTGCAATGAAAAGTGCTGCAGTAAGCACAACTATAAGAAACAGAGCTTTCATGTGCGTACAGCAGCCTCAGACTTGGCTGTTTCCAACTACATCAAAACCAACTTCAATTATGCCCTTAGTCCACTCTAATATATGTCCTTCATGAAAACTGTTCTTTTTTCAGTGCAGCTATAACCTTCGCTATCTTTCCCTAAGAAGAAAAAAAAAGTCTGTTACAGCTGAGAATGCATATCAGAAACTTAAGATAAAGGACATGATAGAAAAACTATAATTGTTTCAATATCCCCAAAAGTCAATGTGAAGGTTAAACTGTAAAGAAATTCAAGTATGTTAAGGGAGAAACACATAGCATAATCCCCATGCAATCTAAATTCTTGTACTGTAGTAACACCACAAAGAAACCATTTGGTTTCTGTTAAGATTTTCAGAGCTTGTGATTCTAAATCTTGTGAAACTGATTTTTTGAACATATTGTCTTCTTTTTTCTTGCTAGTTTCACACTAGTGAAAGATAATTCACACATTTCTTTACCTTGGCATGTCTCAGAACAGAGCAAAGAACGCCAATGTTTTTGTGAAAGTACATATTTAACCCCTCCACCACTGTTTTTCATTAGCATTTGAAAGAATGGCTTTTAAGCAATCAGAAATGCAAGACCAAGTTTATAGGCAGATGATGATGATTATGATTATTATTATGCAAACTATTTTTCCCCTAAATTTAGGAGATTTGAAGGCATGTAAGCTGTGTCTGGAAGCAGAGGCTGCAAGCCTAAAACTAAAATAGATGATGGGAACAAGCCACTTAAATGTAAATTTGTATCTGTCTTTCAAAGTAGTTTAGTAGAAGCTGATCTATTGAACAAAATAATTGTTGCAATGGACTCAGTGTCTAGACTATATGCATTTTAAAGATTACTTTGGATTCGTTTTAGTATGGTCCAGAAAATGGAAGGCTCTAAGTATTAAAACACACTCCTACAGTTCATCTTCTGGTTTGCTCTTAGTCTGCAGGAATACATTATATCAGTTCTGAGCTCATTCCTTGCCATGGATTAAGTACTGTAAGTGGAGATGATTTAGGGATCCTATTCAAAATTGTCCACCCAATCTACACTAAAATGATCACATAAGTGCATGCTAACTTGCCTCACTGATTGATCGAATTATACTGAGCTTATAGTAACACTTCCCATCTTCACTTATACGGCTCTGTATGCCTGAAAGCTCATCTCCATCTCCGCCCCACTCTTTGTTCCCTCAGCTTGTACAGTAAGGCATAACCTTTTCCTACAAATCATCCCACATTTCTGTACTTAGACCCTCACAGCTCCAGCATGCCTATTTGCTAAATGTGTGCATGTTTATTCAACCATGCAACCAAGGAAGATGGGAATCAGCTACCTACACATATTGTTCTCTCTCTAGTTAAGTTACTGGTTCCTATTAATAAAAATATGGCCAGAAATTAAAAGTGTTCTTACCTGAAAGCATAACTGGCACTCTTACAATAATCAGCCCATCGGTTTGGTAGTGCAAGGCCATTTTGGTGCAGAAACTGTTGATTGTCACTGGCTATATGAGCAATTCTTAATTTTTTTTTTTGCTGTTGTTGTTGTTGTTCCTAAAAGCTTTAAATTAGAGGGCAGAAATGGATTACATTGTTTACTTCCTACATTTCAAGCTTCTTTTTTCCCCTTATTTTTCTTTCTGAATGGGCAGAAAGATTGTATTTTGCTTTGTGGAGTATGGGCAGTTTTCCCTCACAAAGGAAACTCAATGAAACAGCAAGGAAAACTTCTGCAGGACTCATTTAGTACCCTAGGCAACATGGGAACAGCTGAAAAGCACTACTAGGCAATTCCGGCACAAATGTACTAATGCATGAGTAGAGTATCCTCAGAGCAGGAATGCATGGATGTTTCCAGCCTGGGAAAACTGTACTGTCCATTGTTTCCATTTGATTTTGTACACTATTTAATATTTAACATAAAGCATTTTGGTTATTTTTGCTTCTTCTATTATATTGTACTCAGATACTTTTCCTTTGCGTTACCATTCCCCCTCCTGGTCACAGCTGTCCCATCTCTCCCAATGGAAGGAGCAGAAGGGGTGCAGCAGACTGAGTGTGGGAAGCACGTATTTGACAGAGTTCTCTTCCGGACTGCTCCAGCACTCCCCCTCACTGCACTGCTCTGGCTTTGTGGCTTGTTTTTTTTTGTTTTTTCTGCTTTTCATGATAAGCCAAATACTCTGTGTAGAAAGGCTGTGGGTGTATTGTGCTTGATCTGGCAGTATGAATGTAGAATAAAAACAATCTAGAAGGTTTTTGTACTTTTTAGGAAAGACCCATTAAATTTTGTGAATCAGTGATGCAAGCATGGATTTGGGGAGGTTGCTAAATTGCAAGGGGCGTTGAAGTAGCAGAATGAATGATGTACTTGTCCACAAAGCAGGTACATCTCACCCACTCTAAAAGAAAGCCTCAAAATTTAAAAGAAAATTTATGGCCTAAAAGTACAAAATTGTCATTTAAACAAAAATGTGATTTTAAATTTTTATTAGCTTGTTCTTAGAACTACATTAGCAAAGAACAAGTGTAGTTGCTGGCCTTTGTTAGCCTAATACATTCTACCAGGCCAGGGCAATTAAGTGTCTCTCCATCTTACAGTAGTGGAGTATGTAGTGTCATCCTTCTCTAAAAACCAAAAACCAAAGAGATTAATGTGAAGGGTGTGCACACCTCACTGCATATGATTCTCTTAAGTTGAAGCTGTGAATTTAAGCAATCAAATAATTAATTTTTTTTAATACAGTGTCTTCTGCATTATTTGTACAGACTAGCAGTAACTCAGTAGACACCTAAACCAGGTATTCAGACTTAGTTTGTTGTAGGACTAGAGATGTGGAGGAATACTGGCTCCACTTGGTCAACTAAACATACATGCCAAGACAGGGAGATCAATAAAACAAAAAAAACCCCTCAAAACCAAAACAAACAAACAATCTTTTTTTTTTTCAATTTGCAATATTTTTGGCATCAATCAACAATAGCAAATGTAAGCTTCAGCAGATTTAAGTATTCTCTGAAAGAATTTCAAATGTTGTGTATAATACCATTTGACCAAAAAGCCTTCACCAATCACAATAATTAAGTTCTCAGTAGTTGAATATTATTCCCAAGATTGGATTCATTTAGTATCAGCAAGTTGAACTGAAATTGGAATCTATAAATAGTAAAAGCTGCCATCCTGTAAGATATCCTGGCAATCCAATATTTTCTTTAGTCTAAAATGTTTTTGTTTTTCTTTTTTAATGGTAGTATGAGTATTACAAAGTATCCCATTATGATTTTTTTGAATGAGTTTTTTCCCAATTCAAAATATTTCATTTTACCTCGTATAGACTCAAAACTCTCAAATCCCTTTGATCTCTTTCATGCCATTAATGGTCTTCAGACATCCTACAACAGACAGTAAGAACCGTCAAGTTACTAACAATGATATAGAAGCAATCTGAGAACCATTTATGCCTCTAATCTCAGCACATTTGGAAAAGAAGTGCAATCGTTGTAGCCTGCCACTAATGCATAGATATGATTCAACCAGTTCAAAAACTACAGTGGATTTTGATAGATAAAGTCATGGGATGGAAGGTACCACAGCTCTAGTTTTCATGAGATACTTGTTCAAACAGAAATAAATAATGGACCAACTGATCTAAACCAAAATATTTCAGGTATATCAGGTCAAAAGATTTGACTTGCCTTCTATTGTGACTTGAAGAAATTTTTAAATTACTTTTTTAAATTTGAGAAAATTAAATCAATGTCATTGTCTGAGAAACCTAGTCTTGCCTAATCAATACTTTCTGCTTTTATAACTACATATAAATTTTTCAACTCGTTTAGAGTTTGACAATACTTGAGGATGAAAAGGAGACAGGAATATAGCCAAGAAACAAAAATATTCTCTCTTCCAGTCTCATTATTGGCTACAGTTTGTATTACAAGCAGACAGAAATCAAGTTAATTTTTGGCAAAATCTGAAGAAAGGAGGCTACTTGAAACCTTGAGTTTCAAGAGGGGAAGCAGGCAGGGAACCAGTCACATGTTTCCAGGCTTCAGGGGCTGCCTGCTTGCTTGGCAAAGGCAAAAGAGCTTGTTTCCAAAACACTGACAAAAACCCACAGAATCTATGCTCAGATTGTGAAGTTATGCTGGCATTTTCTTGACTATGTTTATAAGTAGTGATCACTTTACATAAAGATATGCACTGGAAATTACTTGGGCAAAGTACCACAGGAACAGTTATAATATTTTCAGAAATGTCTTTGCATCAGTTACCAGAAGCTCACTGCAGGAAAAGAACTCTGAAGGAAATGGGACTTCAAGTAATGCTTTTATCACAGTCTCAAATGAGAAACAGAAGGTGACTGCATCTTATGATGCCCTGAGATACTAAGTCTGGATGGATGAGCCACAGAGTAAGCTCTAAGCAGATGTCCAGCCAGAAACAAATTAATCCTCTTCTCTCAGAAGAGAGTTAAGGTTGTCTAACCTTCAACTCCATCCAAGAGTTTGTTTTCTTAACTGTTTGTACCTGATTTTGGTCATTCTTTGGTATGTTCATTCATACTGTTTAGTTAGCCAGCTTTTCAAGAAAGGGAAAAAGCAATTATGAAGAGTGATTTTTGCTTTGGAAGTCCTTATAGCTGTATGATTTAGCCAAAAATGAAGCATATTCACCTCTAAAAAAGCACAGAGTGCCCTTTAATTTACCACGCCCTCTCTGGAAGGTAGGATTTGTTCAATGCATTGACAAGTAGCCCCCAAACTGCCATGCAATGACACAAAAGGCTGAGCTTGGCTGCTTGACAGCTCTGTTGAGAAATGCAACTCTATTATGCTTTCTGCCACATGTGAAGCTATATAGGAACATGATGAAATGAATGCACAAACACATTAAAGAGTAGAGTATATATCAAGTAGATAGACCCAGCACTCAGAGAAATATTGTTTTTTCTTTGCCCTCACTCTTGTTTGAGTTTTTTTTTTTGCCATAACATTGAGCTATCTCCTTTGAATTCATCAGCGCCCTGAGCAATTACAAATAGATAAGCCCCTGAGCACTGCTCACCCCAAAAAGCCACATCTGTTTCAGTCACTGTGCAGGCACAAATGAGCAACAACACAATTATAACATAGCTCATAACAAGTGAAATTCCTCCTGCTGCTTACATTGCTGCTTGCAGTGATAACAAAATTATGAGAGCAACAACAAACACTGAAACCACTCAAGCAAAAAAAGTGGAATACATGTTAGGTTTTTGTGGCAGCCACATCCTAGTGCTTTCTCCAGGCTTTCTTCCTGCCTTGATGTAATTTTTCCCTTTGACCACATCACACTTTACATCAAAAAAAAGTCATTCTTTCTTGTAGAATGTGCAAATTAGATGTATGGTATGAGATGAATAAGGGTAGAGGTAACAGGAATCCTAAACTGACAAATAAAAGAAGAACTGGAAAAGAAAGTTAACCCAAATAATCTACTTGCACGTATTCAGAAATCTTTGAAGAGCTATGTGCATATTGCAAGTTGCAGCAGGCCTGCAGGCAGCTTTAATTTGCATGAATGGCTGTAGCACAGAAGCGAAGGGCTGGATGACTGGACGACCTTGGCAGCATTCTGAGGTCACTCAAATGCAATTTCTTCAGTAGGGCTCAGAGGGGTTTCTTTGATAGGATATATACCAGTGTTTTCTTCCTATAGATTTTTTTTTTTCTTTGACAAACATAATTACAAATGTAGTAAAACCGTAGTATTTTCAGTTGAATTTTGCCTTTTTCAAAAATTTTAATATTTCCCTCTCTGGATGCTATTTCACTGTATTCTATTAACAGAATGCATCTTGAGATTTTAATAGTGTTTTGGGATACTTAGCACGCCATTGCTACTCTTCACAATGTTAGTCAACATAAGCTGTGTTTCTTACCAGGTTTTGATTAATTATCATAAAATCAGCATGCCCCTTTCCCTCCCACTTCTGAGATACAGCAGCAGAAAGTGTGCAGGTAATGTGTTTTAGGCAGCAAAAGTGGCAGCATCAACAGTTAGATACCTATTTTTTAATTAATTCAAACAGTTGATGCTCACTACCCTCTGATTAAGTCTGTTGCAATTTAGCTGAACACCATTAAAATGAATATAGTTATCACCATGCTTTTACTGTAGATAAAGACATCAAGTCATACATGAAAATATCCTCCTAATAAAAAATAAATAAAGATTTTAAAATTTTAATGCATGTCCCTAAAATTTATACACAAACTTAGTAAGCTTCCATGAAGAAAACACCTGATTTCCTGTGTTAACAATGAGGAGTTATTTCTTTTCTTGGTGAAGTTTGCATTTAGATCAGTGTCTCCTGGCTAGGAGGATGGGTAGAATGAGTGCAGGAGTCAATAAAGATGATGAAATAACACAGGCTAAAATGCAAGACTTACTTAGAGCTATTCCACTGTTCCAACATTTTCTTGAAATACCTGAGCATAGCAAAGATGAGATGGCAAGATGACATGATGGTGAGAAAAAGGTCCTTGTTATACTGAACTTTACTAAATTTTTGTGACCCAGCAGTAATATCTCACAGGCTGATACACTCGTTCTTGGTTTGTGGATTACTGCACCTCATACTCGGAAATGGAGACTAACTTCATAAAAAGGTTCCATTTAGTACAAAACAGTACAGTTTAACTGCACTACATTGTGCTTGGCAAAATGGATTGTCACAGGCATGTCACTTTTGCATTCTCTTTGTGCTGGTTCCTTCTGAATTCAGTGTCCAGTTCAAGGTCTGTGTCCTGTTATTCATAGCCCTAGGAAATAATTATTTTGTGTAAGGGGCCATTCTGTTTCAGTAATCTTAGACAGCTGGAAACTGCAAAAGTAGACTGGACAAAAACTAATAAAACGTCACAGGAAAAGAGTGATTCATATTCATTGCTAAAAAATCTCTAAAAATTTGAATGGAAAAAAAAAATCCCTTCCTCATATTCATCAGAAGGCCATTTTTTCCTTTAGAAGTGACTGCAAAATATGCCTGATCTAAGTCCACCACCGAGGAGAACAGCAAGGTTGCATCCCACATTAAAACAGTGAAGGTATTTTAATATTTAAACGAAAAAATGAGTTAGAATTTCTCAGCACTTTGTGTAGGACTCAGCTTCAAATTAGAATATGTAAATGTAAGTGTCTAGTCTTGAGTAATGCATCTAAACTCTGATTATAGCCCTTGGGAAACTGGTACAGCCAGTGGAGCCTGGAGAGAGAGTCCAACGCTATCCCGTTGATCATCATTTTGAAAAATCCACATGAGTAATTCTGTAACATTCTCTTTAGCTCAGAAAATCCCCTAACAAATATAAAAGTACTATTTATTTTGATAGATCCTCCCATCACAAATTAGAATTAGTCTATTCATTAATCCTGCTATTTCTCAAAGTCTTTCTGTTTTACAGCATATCTCACATAATATATTTTTTCCTTAAAGCTCCAGTTTTTATATTCTATTAAAACTATCAATGTCTTATAACTCTATTTGAAAAAAAAACCACCTAATTTAGGTATGAAAAACAACATGAAAGTATGAACAATGTGCAAAATAGAAGTGATAGAAAACATAGTCATTATGTAAAGACATATCATCAGGTTTGATTAAGTTTTCAAACATCAATATTTACAACTACCAGTGCTGGTCCTCCTTGATCTCACAAACTCCAGTTATTCAATGTGTTATGGCCATGAAAGTCCCCTGTATTTCTGAGATACCTTAGTTTGCCTTGCAAGTCCACTTGACACAGATACCTCCTCAGTATTGTCTGGTTTGAGAGCACAGTTGATCAATAATATTTTTTGTAATTACATGTGTAAATTCTGATGACAGACCATTCCCTGGGTGATGTGGGAGAAACTTGACTATTTGTTCTTAACATAAGTTACAGACTGTATCTAGCTCAGATTTTATGTTTGGCAAAAACTGTCAGGTTCTTTTCACCTACACCTTTAAGACTGGTGTTCTACATTTGATTAGGAAGCACTTTAGCATACATGAGCTTTGCCATCCTTTAGAATGATTACTTCTAAAACTTTTTTTATCATCTCATGCACTCCTCTATATTTTTTTGTTTATATTAAGTATATTTTTCATTGTGGGTAGGTAAACAAGCAAACTTTTTTTTGTGTCTTTATAATATTTTCTTTACCTGTGTTTGCTTCATAAGGCAGTCAAGATTATCCTTGTTAATATAAGTAATTCTCTTCACAATAATCATGATTTGCAATGTCACTGCAATGTTTTCCAGGAAGAGACAAATGAAAAATTCTGAAATACTCTTTTTGAAGCATTTTTTTAAACCAAACTTTTCAATTTTATTTTAATTACCTTCTGCCCAGATTTTTAACCAAGGTCAAAGTACCACTGCATGTTTAAAAATGTCAAAAGATATTTTCAGTCTTTTTATCACAAAAGATGTGTTTTTTCTTTCTGATTTCAAACAAACTTAAAAGTCAAGAGAAACTTAGAATCATAGAATCATAGACTATTATGGGGTTGGCAGGGACCTTAAAGACCATCTAGTCCCAACTTCCCCTGCAATGGGCAGGCACAGCTCCCACTAGACCAGGTTGCTCAAGGCCTTTTCCAGCCTGGCCTTCAACTTCATGGTATCTAAGTTTTACACTCTGAAAAGCTCTGCTTTGAGGTCTGTCCAAAATATTGCTTGGCTCATATATCTTTTGTAAGAGGTTCTGTCATGGAAAAAATCTCTGGATAAGTAAAAATCCTCCTGCCCTTATATGCTACTCAAATGATCCCTTGCTAAAACTGCAAACTAAACAAAATAGTTTTGTTTGCTCTTGTACTTGGTGGCAGTTATACCATCATGAGTGAACCACCTAATTATATAAACAGCTATGATATTTCTGGGTCAGTTGACAATTGCATTTGGAGGCACAGGAGTCCCAAGGAGTATCTGAAAGCAATAACTGGCAAAAGCTACATCTGCAGTATTTCTCTATTTAACTTAAGGGGCAATGATTCAGTCATTCAACATTTGTCCAACAATCAACCAAAGGCCAAGTCATTACTTTAAGCCTCTGGACTTAATATGCAGATGTGATTTTGTTCCTTCACAAACCAAGCAGCATTTCTTCAGACCATCCTCAGCATTTATTACAAAATAGAAAGGCTTTTTAGAAAGAGGATAAAATCAGAAATTCACAAGTATATTAAAAAACCTTGCCCTTATAAAAATATGAGACTCGAACATGTAAGAAAAAGTACATAGTGCAATGAGGATAAGTTTAAGCTTTTAATGTATATATATTACTAAGTTGAACAGATAAAATTCTTCTCTTTTTTCTCACAGACATTTCTAGTTCCTTCTTCAGAATTATTTCTCATTTGCCACTGTTAAAATGAGAAGAGAATTAGAGCTTCTTTTTTTATTTGAGCACAATGTTCTTAATTCAGAAGATTTACTGCAGAGATAGACTAACAATTCACCTTTCTTTTCAGAGGAGGATTGCTGTCTACAGGGTTACAGCATGGAAAGGGCCAGCTTTCACTCCAGTGTGAACAATGCAGAGTATCTGTCAACAAAAACAGCTAAGGAGAGTCTGTGATCAGCTGAATCTCAAACTGGTCGTTGTCATGCTGCTCTTTCTGCAGCTACATTCTACTGCTACAGCCTAATCCTGTCCTCGATTTCTCCCTGTTAAGTACCACTGACAGGAATTTATGGCATTATAAGATATCAAAACCATAAGGATGGAAGATGAAATATTTTATGTAATTTTTTCATTTGCAGCATCATTTATTTCACTGTTCTTAGTAGCTACTAATGGCACAAATATGAAAAATTCATTAATTTGGATACAAATAATGAAGTATTTACTCATCAATCTCACTTAAAGTTTGTTTGTTTAAGGATTAAATTTAGCCCTTATACTTCAAAATAAATAGCAAACTCCCTCCCTGCTTTCTGCCCTCCACTAAAAGCTTTCACTTGTAACACTTGGAGAAAAAGACACATAAAGCCCATAAATGAGTCAGACCAAACTGCCACTTTAATCAAACTTGTAGCACTTGGCTGTAAAGTACTACAAAAAAAAGTAAGAAAAACTGAAATACCCTTAAGGATAATTGCACAAGCCAGGACTGCCATCATACAGAGAATAAATATTGGAAAAACAATACTCTAGAAAGGCTGATGTTGAGAGAATTAAATTAAATACCCGCGGAAGTTAATTACTGGGAAAGAAAAAAAAGTGTATTGGAAGGAGCAAAAGAGAAGATAGACAAATAAACCTGCTACCTACTAAACTTGATTCCAACTATTTCTTCTTATATTCCCCATGTAGTGTAAATTACAGTGGGTACTCTGACACGAGCAGATTCACAGTACTGCAAGAAGAATAAAAATTTAGGTCACACTTTGTCTACTTTATTGAATTTCATCTGTGCCTGTTTATTGGAATTCTTGGTAAGCACCCCAGTGTTGCAGACTAGAAAATGACAGATCTTTTCCAATTCCTTTTTTTCTCCTTTCAACACTATTCTTTGGAGAAGCCATCCAGTACCTTGGCACTCCTCTCTATAGGCAGTAAAGTGACAAAAGCAGTTGTGGCATTCATTGGTGCTCATTCCTTCTCCATACAGGCAAAACCCAGCCTGTTCTGGATTATAGGTATTTATTTAGCATTTCACATAAAGACAAGACAAATCTAAGATGACATGAGAACATTCTCTAAGGAGAGGGCCGAAGAGTATAAAATGTCTGTACTTCAGCTGCAATTGATGCTTCTCCTGCTTTTGGAAGAAGGACAGCTATTTCACAGCAGTATCTGGAAGCAGCCCAAAGAACATGAAATGGAGTATGGGAGATGAAGTGAGGCTACCCAGAAGACTATCATACATTGAGGAGTCAGTGATCCATGTAATAGGCCGTGCTGTCCAGTACCACACTGCATGGACAGCACGGCCTCAGGCCTGTGTTGTGTTACTTTTCCTTGGCTGCAGGATAAACTTAGAGGACTGATCGTAACAGAGGAGGCTGCAGGCGGCTCACACTTGGTACTGGTGATTACCCTTGTGTGACCTTGTCTTTGCCTTAAAGGGAACCTGCAAGTCCTTATGCAAAAGTCCGTTTCTTTCACGGTAGAAGCTATGAATAGAAGAGTTTTCCTCCACGAAAAGGCCGAAACACCAATAAAGACTACAATGCTGGCAAACTTCTGTGTGTTGTGCCCAGACCAGCAGTGCATCCTGTGACACTGCACACCTTGGAGTTCTCAAATGGGAAGGACCATGAGGTTATCTATTGTCTTTTTCCGTACTCTGTTAGCTCCAGTAAGTGGGATTCTCAGCAATACTTATGAAGGATGAGTCCATTTCTTACTTGGATCATAACAAACCCTGCCACTAATGGGGTCTAACACAAAAGCTGTATAGACTTTGAGTTAAATTGCTCTGAACATTAAAACTCGTGCTACAGTTGTGGTAATATCATAGGTCTCAGTGCAGTAGAAATATATTTTGTTCTCCTTTAAAAAGTCAGTTATAAAATTGATACACATCTCACAAATTTACAAACTTTCATTATAATTCCAATGCTCAGTTATTCTCAGAAGCATCTTAATTAAATATCGGAAGGTTATTTCTTTGAGGTCCCATTTTAAAGGAACTGAATTTTAAAAATATATTTTGGAGAGCTGAAATGAACTATAAAGATTTACATAGAAAAACTTTAATTGTCTTTCGCCAAACTATTCCAGTGCAGCCCTATGCCTTCAAAAGTACTGCAAGAAATACAATATTCTATCACGCTCTTGAACACAGACTGTATCGTGATCCATGACACATGGATGGTAGAACAGTGCATGTCCCATGACTTGATGTTAACAAGGCACCCTTTGACACTATCTCCTATAATACCCCTATAGCCAAGTACTCAAATGTGCACTCGATAAGCAGGTGAAAAGAAACTGGCTGGAACATTGACTTCATAGGGTTGCAATTATAAGCACCAAATTCAGATGGAAGCTGGCTAACTAGGTGCATCTCCGGGATTGACAGTAGGGCAAACACTCATTTGGGTGGGTCAGAGTTCACTCTTCAAATATTTACAAACACCAAAGACAGAGACAGAGGTGGACAGCAGTATGAGAGACCACAGACACAGGTTGCAACACAGAATCATAGATTTCTAGAATGGTTTCAGTTGACAGGGACATTCAAAGGTCATCTGTTTCAACTCCCCTACCATAGTCAAGGACATCTTTCACTAGATCAGATTATTCAAAAGTCCCATCTAACCTGGCCTTGAACATTTAAATGGATGGGGCATCCATAACTTCCCTATGCAACCTTCCCCAAAGAAACGTGTAATGTCGCTGGGAAATTTCTCTCGACAAACAGCATCTCACCACTTTGATCATCAAAAATTTCTTCTTTTTATCTATCCTCTTTCAGTTTAAAACCACTGTTCTTTGCCCTGCCTCTACAGGCCTTGGTAAGAAGGACAACTTTCTCTATCTTTCTTACAAGACCCTTTTGTATATTGAAAGGGTACAATAACGTCTCCCTTGAGTCATCTCGTCTTCAAGCTGAACAACTTTCTCTCAGGTCTACTTCACAGAAAACATAGATGACTCTAATTTTATGTACAAATTCATCATAAGTGTGAGCAAACACTGTATTCAGATGTGTGAGGATATACCTCTGGAGATACTAAAAACTCAACTGCAAAAGTCCCTGAGACCTTGATATAGTCTGTCTCCCTGGGTAGAGAAACAATAAATATTTAACATACCTAAAACCTGAATCTTCCACAGCTTACGGTGCAACTGGAAAATGAATTCTCTTGTCATCCTATGAATGGTTCAAATATCTCAAATATATTTCCTGTCTTTTAACAAAGTGTAAATGAGAAAACATTTAAAATTTTTAGAAAACATTTTTTTTAATTTGGTCTAGGTCATTTGGTTATGACCTTTAAAAAAATTGTTTCACTAGGATTAGCTTATTTTCCAAAATGTCATTTGTTGGTGAAAAAAAGTGAGGTCTTTCATTTTGAAAAGGTCAAAAAGCTTTGACCTTTTCAAAACTCTTAGAAGGAAAAAAAAACTGTCAAAAAAAGTTTGGTTTGTGAATAGCTGAATGTAGTTTTTACAACAAAACAAGTACAGACCCACTGCTTATGTTAAAAACTTTGTAGCATGATTTTCAGTAAAGACATATGATCTGGCTAAAAAATGTTGACTCTCACCTTTCTTCTGCCTGCTTAAAGCAAAATTTCATTTACCTTCACGAATACCAGTAATCTACTAGGACACTACAATCATATCTCAGCAATTAACATAGATTTACTTCCAACCATAACTGGAAATAACAATTAGTAATAAAAATGCATATAATTGTAAATATTAAAATATTTTTAATATTGTGTATTAGGTATAAAGAAAAGAAAATAAGAAGTTTCTTGCTCCATAACAGTGAGCATTCCTGTCTGACTTACAATGTGTTTCTCAGCCTGTCAGAATTGCAGCACCTCTGGGCACGACATTTCTCTTGGATGAATGTCTCCTCCACACTTTGTTAGACATTGCATACTGATGCGTTGTTTCCCCAAAGGTGACATCATTACAAGAGGTGTTATCTTTTTCATGTTGTCAGAAACACTATGCAGCTTTTATTTTAGGCAATCTTCTTCTCTTATCTTTCATTTTAATTTTCCCCTTCATTTCACATAGTATTTCTTTTAAGAATAAAATTTTGGACATTTTTTTGTCCCCTTCTGCTGCTTATTCAAACAAAAGTTCAATATCTTCTGATTTTGAAACCAAAGAAACAAATTCTCCACATTTTAACTAATTAATCTTTTTTAATTTTTAAGGTAATTTTTGCTGTTTCCCCAAAAATAGGATACAGCAACTTACTAGTTCAAGTGTCACACTAGTAAGTTACTTTGATTACTCCAAACTACGGAAATATTCTAAACATCCATATTCTGTCCCAGGCTGCTAATTCCATTTCTGGGTTACAGGTTCATAAGGAAATCAAAGTAATTATGGTATTTAAGTAATTTCATTCCAATTTGCAAACTGCATCTATGAAGATGAACTTTTATTCATTTGTACACTTTTTAATTAATTCTAAAGTCACTGAACAATGCATAGACCCATAATGCTGTTTTGGGCTGCAATATCAGGATTTAAAATTGTAAAGGATTGCTGTATAAGAAATAAATTCTAGAGAACTTCTTTGAAAAAACTGCTAAATCAGGTTTTAGCAATGTTACCTCAACAACTATCAAACTGCATGAATCACTCATAAGAGGACAGAAAGGGGCATTCGCCTGGCTCACTGCAGACTGTATTAAGAGAAATTAACAATTTGAATTCCCTGCACCCTCATATAGCAAGAAAGAAGTGCCTGTAGGACAGCAATTCTGAATACCTGAAGTTCTAAAAGAGCATATGATGTGAATACCTTTTATTTGCTTAGGAAGCAAAGACAATACAATGGATCAGATATATCCATAACTGACAAATACAAGCCTAAATTGCCCAAAATAATAGAATCAGAATGGGGTAAATCTGACAAAAATGCCAAATGTCAAAGTGCAAAGGGTTGTCACACTCATTTCTCTACTTTGCTGTCCATATCTCATGGTTTTGATTTACAGCTGTCCAGCAGTATCCCGCACTTGAGCAAAAGCTGTCAGTTCTATCAGACTACTGCATATAATTTTAGTGGTAAAGTGACTGCCTGACAAACAGTAGACCTTTGTGTCTGCAGGCTGTGACAGGGAAACATAAGAGCTACTGATGGATGCAAGGCTGGAATGTAAGGGTCTGCAGAGCTCCTCCTGGGAAAGATCTAGCTCCCTAAGGCACCCTAGCCTCTCCCTCCTGCAGCACTGCTGTTCCTGACCTTGTCACCTAGGACCACCACAGCAGAACAGAGAAAGGGTACATATTCACAAGTCTAATTGTATAATAATTTTGAGAGTATTATTCCTAGTCGAGTTGTACTGTGTTTACTTGGGTACTAAACCCACTTGGTTATAGTTGGAAAAAAGCCGTTTGGTGTATTTTAATGTGAATGCTCACTTTCCAGGTAGGCTAACAATAAATCCTTTTCTCCACCTATATGGGATGTATTTCCTTCTGCCCAAGACAAGATTTTGAGCTTATAAATAATTAATTAATTCATGCAAATTTTTAAGGCTTTTTTCATTTTTTTGTCTTAGCATACACTCGTTGTGAATGATGCAGCTATGCAGCACCCAAAGCACCAAATCACCTCCCTAATGGTTTTGTGAGAAAAACAAGCAAAAATAAACAAGCAAAACCATCAAATGTACTGAGTGAGAATTCTCCAGAAGTATTACAGCCTTTTAAAAATATCTCCCTTTGTATGAGATTTTTAACAATATTAGCTGTAATATTAACTGCCATGGAAACAACGACTGTTGCTGCAGTGACACCAGCAGTGGTCAAAATGGTGCTTCAGATAGAGAAATGCAAACACAAGCAATATTCTGCTGCTCAGGGTTTCGTTCTGTTCCATTTTTCTTGCAGAAATATACCACACATCTCTGAGATGTTTCAGACTGGTAGAAATCAGTATGTTGTAGCCACCAGCTGTCAGGGACTTGGCATGCTGTTATCATGGCTACTGCTAAAACTACTTCCAGATCCATCAGTGGGGGACAGCAGCGGCATGTACAAACCAAAACTCAGCACTGCACCTCCTTTTTTATCATAATATCTCAGAGTGTCCTGGCCCCACGTGGAGTGCTGCATCCAGGTCCTCAGCACAAGAAAGATGTGAACCTGTTGGAGAAGATCCAAAGGAGGGTCATGAAACGGTGGAGCAACTATCCCACAAAGACAGGCTAAGAGAGCTGAGGTTGTTCAGCCTGGAGAAGAGAAGGCTTTCCTAAGACCTTATTATGGCTTTCCTGTACCTTAAGAGGGCTTATAAAAAGTAGGGAGAGCAACTTTTTATGTGGGCAGATAGTGACAGGAGAAGGGGCAATGGTTCTAAACTGAAGAGGGCAGGTTTAGATTAGGTATGAGGAAGAAATTGTTTACTTGGAGGGTGGTAAGATTCTGGAACAGGTTTCCCAGAGAGGTTGTGGATGCCGAATCCCTGGAAATGTTCGAGGCCAGGTTTAATAGGTCTTTGAACAACTCCATCTAGTGAGAGGCATCCCTGCCCACAGCAGGGATCTTGGAACTAGATAATCTTTAAGGTCCATTCCAACCCTAACCATTCAATGATTCTAGGATTCTATGAATTTTCATTGTATTTGCACTCAGTGTCGCTTCTTTCTTCCTCCCTCTCTGCATCCCAATGGACAACCTGGAGTACTTTGTCACCCTGCTCCCCCAGGGCTGAAAAGCCAGCCCCCACTTACAAGCTGGGCACACCTGTTTATTGCTTCCATCCTATAAGCAACAGTGGCAAAAGGAAAAAGGTCATGACACTGCCCACTTCAACTACACAAACAGAAATTTACATCAATAATCTGACTGCAGGTCCTCTGTTCAAGGTAAATAATTCAGCTTTTGCCTTCATCTAGAGAAGATCAGGAAACAGGAACTAAGAGTTGTAAGAGAGTAAGGAGAATTTCTACCCTTTTGTGTGTGTGTGTGGATTTTATGCCATAATTTTGATAGATAGCTAGAAGTAAAAACTGTGTTAAAAAAAAAAAAAAAAAGAGATACATCACAAATTTCAACCTGCTTTTTGTGGCTGAGACCAAGACTAATATTTGCCATTTGGCCTCTTTTTTTTCCAAAAAAAAAAAAATAACTCTAGTGCAACTTCCAGCTGGGGTTTTAACACTATGCAGGAGGCCTGATTTGCAACAGCTGCTCTCTCCTCTCAGTCCTTACAGCAGGAATGGTCATTCTATAGCCAGTGAGCCACAACACCACAAATCATGCATGAAGGCTGCTCTTGCCATAGTGCTGGCAGGAGGCAGAATGCCACAGAAGCCTGGTTAACATTTCTCAGGAACTCTCTTAACCTGGTGCTACCTCAGAGTACCTGCCTGCACCAGAAGAGGAAGGAAAGACATGAGAGGTTTTCAAATCCTGCAAACGACTAAGCATCAAACAGAAAGTTTAATATGAGGTTTAGGATTTATTGCTGTTGCAGTTTCAGTAAAGGCAGATGTAAGCAGGGATCTCATTGGATCCTCATTTCCTCTAAGTTAATGGCCTCAATGCAGCCCATAGCAGCTATACTCTGGTTTCTGGAAAAAAAAACCCCTAACTGAATTATCAGTATTGTATTTCTCTCAAGAAAGGCTACCTTAAAAAACATAACATCTGACTTTTCTTGGTAAGCAATGCAGGAACAATCCAATTTACAAATACATAGGAATAAAATTTACTTCTGGGACTACCAAAATTAAATTGAAATATGTTCCAAATGTTACTTTTGTCACTAATTCCATCTGTTCTACAAATTAAATCCTGAGCTGGGAATATCATAAAAAACAGAACAGGGTGCAAGCCATCAGAAGCTCATTAAAAGAAGTACTTTTTAAGCACATCTTTTACAAACACTCTATATTTATGAAGTTGTGATAAACCAAAACAAATGAACAGGGGATGTTCATGACATGGAATCAATCCCCTGCTAGTTTATCAATCAACAAAACAAAAATAAATGGAAGTCATATATCAAACAAATTAATATAATCTAACGCATATTGGTTTTGTTCTGCTAATTTGGTAGAATAAAATGAATTTCATTATTTTCACTGATTTCCCACAGTCTGCTCTTATATAAAGATTCAGTAGCTGGTTAAGTGTAGCTGTTTTTGAAAGCACAATATATCCTAATGACTGACAGGATGACAGAAGAGGTTTGACCTGACTACCACTTTCATAATGAAGTTTCTCTACACGTAGAAAAATGTAATTGAAGAGTTGTATTACTTCTTTTGAAAGGAATCTTCCATACTTTGAAACAGTGACCCCAGTAGACTTTTTTTTCCCAAGACTACACACCAACAAGGACAAAAAGGAAAGAAGCTATTTGAAAGAAATTATTTCCATGTTGTAAGATGGCTGTTTTGTCAGAACACTGAACCAGGGATGTTTCATGAAGCTAAAGTGACAGGATTAACTTTTCAAAGTAAAAACACTCTCTATACTAAAAAGACAACCAAAAACCATTCTTAATTTGAGAGGACTATAATGATCACCTTGTTTGCTGGCTGAATTCTGATTGTTAATGTAATATATGCTAAAATAAATTTTATAAGCAACAGTATTTCTTTACAAGTCAAAGTGTCTACAGGCCTTTTGACAATTCAGTATAATTTGTAACTTAATTCTTAATAATAGAATTACAATTAGTTGCAACCAATGACTGCTACTTAAATTATAAAACAGATGAGAAACTGATACTTCTTTTTAATAGATATATTTTATTTCTTAAATGATACAAATGTATTAAAAATCAGTGCATTTTTGGTATATGCAAGTAATTAATCATTGAACGTAATTAAAATTAATGCAAAAATACTAGTAGATATAATCTGCTTAAAATATGTTGAACCAAATTTTATTGGGAAAATGTGTGCTAAGTTTTCAATTGCCATATTTTCCTCCAGCATTTCTTTAAATTCCTTTACTGAGATTAGTTCTACCTAGCTCAAGGACCATCTTTCTAATATTCTAAGATTTGAGCTATTACATTGCTCAAGTATCATGGGAGGAATAAACCACACAAAGTGTGTTATTACATGAGTAACACAATGAGTAAGAGTAAGAATATTTTCTCTTTAAAAATCACATTCTATGCAGCTGTAACAGATACCATGTAAAAAAAAGAAGCCTTAAAATTAAACAGTATAGATAATTGCTGCAACTCACATGTCCTCAAAAAGAAACAAAAAAGGTTTTGCAAAATGATATTTTTGAAAAACCTTGTTGTAATTTTGTTCTGTGAGTAGTGATCTAAGGTCCATCAAATGGCTTTTGTTTTAAGGTCATCTCCTAAAAGATTCGCTCACTTATTATGTAGAAAAACTTCCACAAAATGTAATGGAATTTTGCCTGATTAAGGACCCTTAAGATCCCTGCATTCGTGTATTATGCCCCATTTGATAAGTGAGAAAGTAATGACTCAGAAAATGGTAATAATTTAGTTTGGCCTACTCACTCCTAAATGGCTGAAAATATCTTCCATTTTAAATTATACTTGTCATAAAACCTTAGAACTACATTTTGACCAACATTAGAAATGAAAATAAGGGTAAATAGGTGGCAAATTCATTCTCGTTTTAGGCTTGCTTATATGATGTCTTCACCTATAATGAGAAAATCATGGGTCCTCCAGATAAAACTCCCTTATCAAAGTAACAGCTCTAAGTTCTCCTTGTTTAAAGAAACACTAGGAAAATACCAGCTCAACCAAAACACAAAACATCAATGACCTTGGCACAGCCATGACCACCAGCCAGGTGGCAGAATGATGCATCACAGCTCTCATGACAAAAATACTACTGTTGAGGTTTATTACTGAGGCAAATTGAGGCTGAACTCTTCTTCTATAATAATCTTCATAATGTTAATGTTCCAAATTTTTGTATTTCTAAACTCTGGAAGAAGGACATTTATAATGTAATGTGTATTAGAAGGCATAGAAGAAAGAGACTTTCATGTAGAGATGATTTCTTTCTTTCTTTCTTTACAACATCTGTTTGCCTAAGTTTCCTAGACATTGTGACCTCCCGAGAAGACAGCAGTTCCATAATTATCTAAGCATTTATTGTTGCAGCTTTTCAGCAAGCATCCAATTTTGCAGTCAGGATACCAGTGAAAAGAGTATTCAATATGTCTTTACATAGGATTTCTGTGACAGATCTATTAACTCTCATTCTATTGCCTTCAGCAGAAAACTGCTTTCCTGTGGTCATTTTGTAAATTTCTTTCCATGAGTAAATGAAAGTGGTGCTAAGAAAATGACTGAAGAAGTTTTAATTACCTACTGCTGATGCACAATACATTAAAAAGAGATGTTCAGAACAATTCTGCACACTTGGAATGCAAGAGATGAGGGGGCTTTGTTCAGTCTATAGTACAAAGATTTGTATTGCACTGATTAAAATAGAGAAAATGGAATATAAAATGGGTTTAGAAACATTATAGGATATTTTTTCTTCTCTAGGTATTATACATATTTTATTATATAAAGAATAACAGCAGATATTGAAAAATACTGGCGTTTACACTACTACTTATACAATACAGTAATTTAATCATAGATATTTAAACCTAAAGTAATGAAATTCTAGTTCATTCAGGTGACTGAAGGTCTTCTCAGATTGCAGATCATCTGAAGTTTTTTTCTTGAACCAACAAATCTTTAATTTCTTTATGTAAAATACAGTAGCTTTATCAGAAGAGGTACACACAATTCAGCCCCATCCCAGACACATCTATACTTGATCATTAGACCATTCTCAAAAACGAGAGTATGTTTTTGAATTCCTTTGACATTGGAACAAGCTAAACATTAGACTATTGAAGAAAAATGGGAAGTCACGAGGTTAGCTCTCAGAAAGAAAGTATTAAGACCATTTATTTATGTATTTGTGTATTTAATAGATTGAAGAAACACTTAGGTCAGGAAACGACTCAGGACTGAAATCCCCAGAGCATGGTAATGCTTCCCAGTAGTGCTGAGTAAGGTGCTTAAATCTCAAAGAGATATCTAATTTAAGATGTATTTCTGTGTTCAGCATTTCCTACTGGCTAACTCAGAGTCTCCCTGCTCAGCATGATGCTTTTTCTAAACCCTTTTCTGAGACACCAAACACTGATACATTCTACAGGAACTCTTTGTATTATAGTAACATAGATTTAGATATCAGCAGGTTACAAGTTAGGTGCTACAGCTGTGTCTCATCCCTTTGAGACTCCACAATCTTACAAAAAGCTTTAAATTTTTATTTTTCAGCTGATATAAACTTGTTCTACTATATCAAGAGAACTATATCAATTTATATGAGTGAAAGACTGGTCCGCATCGTGCAATTAAAAGTATGAGCTTGTATCAGTCATAATAAGCACTCAATAACAATTCATATATAAATGAGAAGCCAAAGTGATTATTGCCTAAAAACTGACATAAGAACCTTAATTTCTATTCAGACAACCTTGAATAATGGGCAAGATGAACACCAACTTGACAATATGGTTGTTCTCTAGATTGCCATTTGTATACAGGGCATAACCAAGATGAGTGATTTGTACATCTTACCTCTTAGCCCAGAGGAAAGAGGCATTCCGTGAGAACAGCTCAGTTGGTAGTTGTCCTATTACAGAATGACAAGTGATTTGATTGTGATACACAATGTAAGTGCTTTGTTCTTATTAAAAATGAACATGCTGTGGGAGACTTTTACCACTTACCCAGGTACCCACCGTGAAAAGCTAGGATATAATGAATATGTAATTTGGATAAGTCTTTTATGAAAAAATCCAAAGAATCCAAAATAAAACTTGGGAAGAGACCCTAGAGTTAGATATAATTTTGTCTGTTCTACCTACAGTTTTAAATTAGGTGATTTGCTGTCTCTGAGCTGTAACACCTTTTCTTCCAAATATTTATGGGATTGCCATGTCATACTGTGGTACGCCATACTATAGTATGATACACAAAGTATCTGTTCCATGTTATAGCTGGAATCCTATCTCTGCCACAAGAAAACTACAAAATCTACACACACATCATATAATGTACATGGTATTTCTGTGGAACATTTTTCTTTTATCCTTGGCTCTCTTATCTGAAGTCTGTTTGTAGGGACCATGCCTAATATTCTAATCATCTGGGCAGGTCCTACAAATACACTGTTAGGGAAAACTGTAGCACTGACACAGATTTGCTTCTCTTTTTTCCCAGCCTGAAATATTAACACTCAAACATACAACCAAAATAAATTTTATAAAGCCACCACACTTCAACTGAAATGCAAAAATGGACAATATTTATTGCTTATAAAATGACAGGTTTGAAATCTCATGGGCATGGAATATCCCAGATCCAGCACAAGTTAAACAATAGTCATAGTATTAAAAATGGTCATAAATTCAACTTTTAGTCTGTGAAATACACTATTACAAACATTACACAGCTTCACAGTGTGAAGTGTCCGTCTGACATATCTGCAGCTGTATGTTTGAAAGCTAATGCATCTGAAGTATTACAGAGGAACAATGGACAACAAGTAATATTTAGTGGGTTTCTTTTTTTAAACAATCCTATTTTTGTAAGTATCATACATAGAACACATAGAATGTGAGAAGTGCCAGTGTTGGCAGAAGTCTTCTGAGTTACATATGGCTTCTTTGGTTCTGTAGGCAACTCATTGAAGTTCTGTGGCCACTTCCATGCAATTATACACACCCATCAAACCTGCTCATTGACGAAATGCACACACGTATCTACAATCTTGTATCAAATTTGAAGCACAGCAGAAAGTTTGAGCATATTTAGAGCAAGAGGCAACATGCCATAATGCTATCACATTTTTCCAGGATCAACAACATTAATTTTCACTTCTCAAAAGGTCAGAAAAATAATTCTTCTTTTATTTTCAATCACGAAACTATATTTTTGGACAGTGCTGAAATAGAGTCAATTAAAATATTTTGATATTCTCTGCTACACTTGGAATTAAACAATTTTAAAAGAAAATAAAAGTTATTAAAGCAGTCAGATTGTCTCCTTCAAGGAGTTTAAAGCAAACGTCAAAAGCAGAGCAAATCAGAGACAGAACTAATCAGACACACTAAGAAAAAATTAGTTTTGTTTTATGTTCAGTGGATATATCTGTATTTGGAAAGTTAATAAACTCTGTCATAAACAGTTCACTGCATTTAATTGTTTTTAAATACCCCAAAAGTACCTACACTTAACAAAACAGAAAGGTGCTGGAAAACCCATGGATTTGAGCACAGGAGCCTCTAAAGTAGCTCCTTTTAGGACAAACCCCCTAATCTGTCCAGATTTCCTGTATTGATATGTTCTATTTCCTTAGGAACCAAAACACACAGAATGGAGTTCTACAAACTCTTCAGCAAGTTCTAACTCATAAAAAAAGGCTTACCAGTAGTGTGGGGGTGGAGGGGGTCCTACCCAGCCCTTTTTCTATTGTGCAGTGGTGTGTCAGGTTGGAGTCAGGGCTTACTTCTTTCAGGTCTAATAGTCCCTCACCAAGTCAATTCACCCTTGCCCTCAAATGATCACTTATCTAAAGAAAATATTTATTCTGAATCTGAGGAAAATTACATAGCATTTATGTTGCAGTGAAGATGATTTCAAACATTTTATCAAACCACAAATACATATGAAGTGTTACATGAAGTCTGGTAAAAATTCATTAGTTAAACAATAACCACTACTAATTTTGAGTATCTGAAACCTAGCCAACACTCAAGCAACCTCAAGTAGGAAGGGAATAAGGAGTCTCCTCTTTTTCTAAGGCCTCTGCAAATGCAATGCAGAACTGCAGCAGTCTTAGCCAGCACACAAGGGAGTATATGGATTGCTGCCAAGTTCTCTACTCAAGAGCAACATACAAACCAGGAAAGATAAAGAAATGTGGAACAATAGCCCTGCCATGCCCTTGCACTGATAGCCACTGGCCTGCCGTGCTAGAGGTCACTGCTACATGCCTTCCCTTTCAAGGAAGCCACACTGCTACCATGCAAAATGTCTTTTTGTGTCGCAATACAGCAGCACTGTAAATATAGCTCATGATGATTTATGGGAGTCCTTCCAAAAGAAAATAATGGTTTTACAGCTGGGAGGAACTTTCAATAGCTCATAAGTGCAAACCTCAAAAGCATAGTTCTCACTGAGGTGCCTGAGTGCCGCTGAAGGACATGTCAACCTCATTAGAAGTGTAGCTTGTACGGGTATCTTTAATCTATCTCCATCTATTCATATATTAAAGGGAACAGTAGGGTTTTTCCTTCAAATTAAAAACTGACATTAAGAAGGCTTTTAAAATTAGTTAAAAGTCCATAGACAACTAAAGTGCTGTTTATAAATTGCTAACTGAAAAGAAACCCATGCTTTCATACTTATCTTTATAGCTGGAATACATATGCATTACACAAACATTCAAATGCATGAAGTATAACAGAAGCATCGCCAGTTTGAATAAGGATGAAGAAATGGCAAATTTGATATTAGTGATCCTTGCATAGGATCAACAGTATCACTAGGCACTATGTGAGTATAAACTCAGTCAGCTTCTTCACTTTTTTTTAATAATTTAACCAGTTATCAAGAGTGTAGGTCCACTGCCCTTCATTAAGGAACTGTATCAATATAATATATTATATTGATATTACCTTCTGCAAAACTGTAGTTTTTTTATATTCACAGGACCTCCTTCATATCTTAAGACAGCAGTAATATGAACCGTATAAAAAATTCTATTTACATTATGGGTTTCATATGCTCAGTTACTTTTCATGAGACATACAGTATTAGAATTCAGAGGTCAGAAAACTTTTATTAAGATGAATAATAGAAAAAAAAAAGGCTTGACAGGATATTATTTTATCTCAGTATATAATTTCCAAGTGTATAAGGTCTCATCATCTGTATAACTGCAGTTATTTTTAATCATGAAGATCAAGGATTAATCTCTGATATTCTTTCATCACATAAGCTTTTATCATATGTTAATAGTATAACTTTATGTAATGTTAGATGTTGCAACTCATCAAACAGTAGAAAGATTAAAGTAAGAAAAAGAAACATATGTAGGCCACACTGGAAAAAATATAGATGGAAATAATTAGAAACTACGAAAGTAAACAGACACAAATGCTAAGAACAAACGAATGCCATCAAAAGAAATTTAAACATAAACATGAAAATCTGTCACACATGAAATTAGAATACCCCTGGAGAGCACACATTCTTAATGACTTCATAACAAAATATCATTTTAATTATTAGTTGAGGAGGTCCTCTTACATTGGTTTGCAAATGTACAAAATTATCCTTTAAAAAAAACCCCAACCTGTTGTAAGCAGGATTTATTAATAAGTGCAGCACAACAATATGTCCCTTAGGGGAAGAGGCTTTGTAAATTCCCAAACTGGTGAAGATAATAGAAGCTTTTGAACGAAGAAAAGAATGAGAATACAGTATAAATGTGATAGTTAAATATCAGATGTGATATGAAAACTGAAACGTGTTTGAAGTACCTCTTAATCATACCCTTGTCTAGATGCTAATCAGTTTAAAAAAAAACCCTAATTTTATTACATAAATAAATTCTGGTGTAACCATTTCACATGTATTTGTTATTGAAACATTAAATATAAGGACAAGAGTGCATCTAATGGGAACATTGTGAATTTTAGAGTACCTGAATGAGTGCAAACCATGAGTCTACAAAGGGTTTTCTATTCCAGAAGGAGAAGGTTTCTCTCCCTGCCTGTCAGCAAGCAGCAACTGTCAACCAGAGAGAGCCCCTATCTTTACTTTTTTTCCTGAAGATGGTGATCAAAAGAGAAGATATAACCTCCTATTGTGAATTACAAGCATGCTGCCTTGTACTCCCGCAATTCCCCTGCTGTCTAGAGACTATCATGGCACTGCAACATCTCCTAATGTTTGATACTCTACTTAACCCTCAGCTACTGAAAGAATTTGAGAGGAACAAATACAAAAGGAACAAACACCCTCGCTGCAGCCTCACACCATCACAGTCTGTCACATCAGTAGCGTGAAATCATAGTTTCATAGGAAGGGGTGAGACTCTGCAAAGGACCCAAAAGAGGAACAGGGGGCTGTACAAGTCGGGAGCTTGCATACATTTGACACATTCAGCTGCTTAAAACACATCACGCTGCTCACCTCTGGAGCACTGACAAAGAGAGGCTGATGATAATGTGGCAGGTAAGATCTGTCTGCCTGCTTGCTTTTGTAAATGGACAGTGGCATTCTCTGCCTTAGTAAAACAGTTCTCAGAATCTGAAGGAATCAAGCTAAAAGCAGTAAAAGCATGGGCATGACTTTGAAAGTAATGCCAGACCATCTGACAATAAACAGGTCATTGCATGTCTAACAGTTTGGTATTTCCTTGGAATAAAGTATCAGAGAGTAGGACAAAGTTTCTGGGACATGTGTAAGTATCTCTTTAGTCCAATATTCATAATAAAATGTCAGAAACCCACAATATTCACATCTTCCTGGTCCCCTTCAAGCAGCAGTTAGCTAAAGTACTAAAGCATAAAGGCTTATATCTCACTTTTTTTCGTAACTCTGAAACACCTTATTTTTTGTGGAGATAACCCTTACTATAAGCTACAGGTTTGGTGGGGCTTTTTTCTATTCTGAGCAGATACAGTTCAAAATTAGAATGCAACAAACTAAACCAGAATTCCATAGAATCGTAACAGCTTACAATCATAGCATCATTTGGGTTAGAAAAGACCTCTAAGATCATTGAGTTTAACCATTAAACCAGCACGGCAAAGTCCATCATTAAACCATGTCCCTAACTGTGATGTCCACATCTTTTAAATGCCTTCAGGAATGGTGACTCAACAGCTTCCCTGTGCAGCCTGGTCCAGTGCTTTACAAGCTTTACTTTTCCACAAATAATTTTTTTCTAGAATCTAATTTACAGCTCCCCTGATTCAACTTGAGGCCATTTCCTCTTGTTCTATCGCTTGCAACCTGGGAGAAGAGACTGACCTCCATCTTGCTACAACCTCCTTCCAGGTAGTTGTAGTGAGCAATAAGATGTTCCCTGAACCCACTCTTCAAGTTTTCAGATTACTTCTCCCAAACTGCATTATCATGTGTCTACCAACTGTCAAAATACTTATTCAACTAGTTTGGTTCTCTCTTCCTGATTAAGCCAAGTTATTGCATCACCTGTGCCCAGAATGAAACTGCACGTTTGACATCGTGGTTTCATCTGAATGGCTAAGAAAAATGTATTATATATGTAATACCTTGACTATCCCAGTTCAAGGCTCCAATCATAAACCATTCCTCAAGCTGGTAGACAGAGATTGGTAACCAATTCTTGTTTTACAGAGAATATGTCTATATTTTGAACTAGAAGACACACTCTTAAATTCCAAGTAATTATTGCATGATTGCTTCCCAAAGCCATTAATTCCCCATTTTCTCCTTGGTAAATTAGAAAAAAAATCCTATAGCACAGATTCATCATCACTCTCACATCAGCATGATGTCTTTCCTCTCTCAACAGCAATTACTTTAAAACTTTCTCACTGACCTTTTACTAAACCTTTTTGTAACCCACCTCCCAGTGTTGCTTTATCTTCCCCTGAGCTCTGGCAGAAGGACACAATTCCTACACTCACAGGGTTTGCAGTTCATAAACAATTACTTGCTGTGGCCATGTATCCAGCCAAAGGAATTTTACAGCAACAGCATTCCAGAAGTTAAAATATTCTAAGTGGTGTCTGTTTGGATAAACTGATTTTCTCATGCCAGACACACAGGGAGTCCTTGTCACTAAATGACAATAATTGGTATAGGTGCTCTCTCTCTCTCTCTTGTTTGGAGGTAGCTCTTAATTCATCTTTCTTGTTCCTATGCTGATGGGTTCTATAATAAATGAGTCTTGTCTGTATTCCTCCCTCAGTGGTTCAATAGCTGATGAGTTGAGATTTGCAAGGTAAGTTAGAGACAAGAAAATGTTTCATTTTTATAAAGCATCTTTGGTCTATGTTTTACATTATCTGTGAGCTTCCCATGCTCATTGGGGAATATAAAGCTGGTAAATACATTTGGGAAGTCTGGAGATAGTTGATCACATAAGTTTACCTGCAGATTCATCCCTTCTCTCCTCCTGATCTCTGGCAAATAGGCTGATCATTTCAAAGCATTGTACAGCCCACTGCTCACTCGTCTTCTTTACCCTCCCTTTTCTATTTACCTACTTTTTGATAGACTGGTCTTTTGTCACTCACCTCACAACAGGGTTAAAATCCTACAGTTCTTACATAGCACATAAAGACAAGAAAATAAGTTCTGTATCAGTTACAGGAGAACACATATTTCTTATTTCTTTGATTTTATTTTACAGGCCAGGTAGCATAGCTTGCAGTCACATCAACACAGCCAACCTCCACAACGCCAGGATGGTAATCATGTTTAAATGGACCCATTGGCAACCTTAATGGAACCATCTTTTGTTTGCTCCTGTACAGAGCATATATAGAGAGAGATACCTTTCCTCTCAGCTCTTAGGAATAGCCTTAAAAATTCATCTGTTTTAAAAGGCTACTTATGCTAAAGATAGCAGATAATTAGGATTAGAGACTTCAATACTGATTACTAGTATCATAATACCAAGAATCTATTTTTTGTATTTAATAATGGTATAGGTACACAATGTACTTTCAGATTAAATTTACTGTATATCCTGATTTGCTTTAGGCACAGTAATTACCTTGTAGGTCACTCTTAATACAAATTGATTTTCTCAGTTTTCTAAGAGTGTGTTCAATCTCATTCCCAAATAAAACACTATACTTAATCAGAAAGCAGAATTCAGAAGGAAAGCAAGTACATGATAAATTAGCCAATATTTTTGGAGAGACAGGAGAATGTGCAACTGCCATCAAAGGTAATGGGAGCATTTCACTCCCCTTAGGATTTTGGATGTTAGTAATGAAAGCCTTTTAGTTGGGATTTCTCTCAGTGAAAAAATGTAAATCTGATTATATACAGTGTCTCATAAAGTAGTGGTAACCTCAGTTAATGGAGGCATTGCCAGTAAGCTCTTTGTGCTAAGTTACCATTTCTGGTTTGCCTTTTTTTTTTTCCCTACTAGCCGTTCTTCTGACTATTTACTTCTTTGATAGAAGCTTCTGTTGTTGTGATAAAATCTAAAAGTATATAAATCACAACTACAGAGACCTGTTCCTCTTTAGCTCTTTCAAACCTAGCAGCCAGACACTAGGAAGAATTGTCAGGAATATCACAAAAGCTACTCAGTTTCTGGAATGGTTTCAAGTCTTTTTCATACATTCATTTACACTTCTACAAAAATTTGGAAGACTATCTGCAACTCAACCATTACAGAAATACTAATATTAAAATACCACCTTCCGCTACTCTGTCACTGTTAATAGGAATAAAAACTTCCCCAATTAAACACAGCTTTCTAATTAAGGCCACAGTATTATAAACTGCTACGCTGTTTTTCCACAAGAGAAAACAGAGGATTAAAAATTATCCTGGAACAGCTTACGGGTAGTCTAAAGCCGATAAAGGGAAGAAAACAACAGTATGAAAAAAGGTCAAAATCTTTCACATAACTGCATTTTATTCTGTAAAGAGGATACTATTAACAACCCAGAGTCTACCAACAATTACTGCAGTTCAGCATCTAATATATTACTGCTATGTTTTATTTCTCTAGTAGCAGAAAAAAAAATTGTCAAATTTTTACAGAACCCGAGGAATCACAGTTTAAAGCTTAGACTATGTGAGAGTGCCTTTTCAATTAATGGAAATTATTGACACTGCCTAAATTAATTTTAGAACAGACTGAATAGTCAAAACAATACATTGAACATCTTCTTTGTATGATTATACCTTACCAAATTAGATCACATAACTAACATTCTTACCCCTCCCCAAATCTTCCATTAGTTTTGCTTAGTTTCTCTACAATCTTATCTCCTGAAAGGATTTTCAAGTAAAGTTTACTGACAATGCAGTTTTTCTATTGACTCTTGTGCTTTTAGAGAAAATTAAACTGTACTGAAACCTCCCAACCGCAGATGCTTTACTCGAAGTACATTGCAATTTATAAAAATTATTAGATGTAGTAGATAAATAATTCACAGTACTTGAAAATCTGCATACATTTTGTTATTTTCTCAAAATTTATAGATTTATCAATGAGGTTTCTAAATACACATTAAAGTCTAGCATTAGTTTAACTTCTGATTTCCACTTTGCACATCTTAAAAGCTTCTTAAGAGGTAAAATGGCTCCTGTGAAAAACACCCCATTAGTCTATATTGCTCTGATGAACAAGCAAGGCAGAAATACCCATTTGTCCTCCAAAATACCTTTCTCTAGCCCAGAATGACTGTTTTCTTTGATGACCAGGACTGAGAACTGTGTGACAATCAGGCACAGCTTAGTTTGAAGTGACTGGTGAGGTTTCACCTTGCATTTTCGTGGGGTCTCCACACTGTTCAGCAGTCACATCCCGAACCTCAATGGTTTACAGCAGTGGCACAGCATAAAATACCATGATGGAAGCTGTGACAGTTTATCAGCTGACTGACAGGCAGTCCAGTATCTGTGCAGTGCAGGTGGCAAAAAGAGATGGAAGAAATAACGTCAACATCCATTAAGCTCTCCTCAGTTGTCATTCAGATCCTTAAGCAACCACTCAGCTGTCTGGTTCCTCCTGCACAGTATAGCCAGCATAAACCTGCCAATTTTAATATTTATCCCAGGAAAACCTAAAAGAACTTTGAAGCAGTCCCTCATCTAAGGTGCTCCTTGTTTCCCAGAAATTTAATTCAGGAGTGGGGAGCAGGGATAATCTGCTGCAGAATCAAGGGGCCACAATGGTGACAGAAGTGACAGCAATACAAGGTCAAAATCTCCACTAAGACACAGCTCTGCTCACCAAGCTATTGAAGAGTAACCCTGCTGAATACATTAAGAGGCTTCACTTTTACACACAAGGCTGAGTGTATTTCATGATAGGGTTTTTGATACTTCTAACAATATAAAGAATTTACTGAAAATGTCTTTTTATGATACCATATATTTATATTTTTATTTATATTTTAATATATAAACAAGAGAAAGAATGTGGATTTAGATATTAGGAAGAGATTTATGTTGGTTATTAGCCAGTAAACAGTAAAAACAAAACCAGATTGCAATAAGACATGAAATTGAAATCTCTTTCATTTTGCAGATCAGGTTCAAAAAGGTGGCAGTTATGTTAACGCTTGTTCCCTAACTACTGAACAGATATTCACGTAAGGTAAATCACACCAAATTGGTATTTTAGGGTTAAAATGGGATTTTTTAAACTTGTAAAGTGTTTTATTTTTCATTAAAATAAAAAACTCTATTGAATTTATAAAATTTTTAAAATCGGAGGGGTTTATTTCTGAATTTTTCTTGTTTAATAAATTGATAATTCACTTTCCATAAAACCTTCAACATCCTGCAGAATCTACAAAATAATAACAATTTAACTATAGTATTATTTTCATCAAGTAGGGGCTGAAAAGATTTCAGTTACTGAAAGAGGGATGTTTTCAGTCCGTTTTATAACTTCAGTGGAGTGGTCTGCAAATACTACTAAGAATGCTGCAAACATTATTTTTTTTATAATTAGACATTCATAAGGAAAAGAGAAAATATCAGCAACTTTAAAAACTAGTTATGTTATGTAAAAATCATAGGTGAGACTTGGGAAAAAAGTACTTCTTATCTCATTTATATATAGTAGCAGATAAAAGCCATTATATTCACATTTTTGTTGTCTATATTTTTTAGGGCTTTTTTCCCCTGAGATTGTGTCATGATCCTGGTTGGATTGGCTTGGTCAGACATCTTTAACCACGGTAAGGAAGATACATACAGCTTGAAAGTATAAAGTAGTTACTTATTGCCTAATAGACACCAAGGATAGATCAGATTCAATATGCTAGCAAACTAAGCATTAATATGCTCCCCACATCCAATAAAAAAACCCAAGAGTCTTCACTGGCATGGTGGGCACCAGGAACAAAAGCTGGTCTCAGCTGGTCTCAAGAGACAAATCTTCAATATTATTATATTGCATCATCCATCCCATCCAGTCTGCACCAATGATATCGACTGGCAATCAGACTGATAAGAACATTTCTGTGGGAAACATAACTTTAGTTTAAATGAGTTTCAGCCGTGCAGCCTCAACCTGGATGAGCTTCAGGTGTAACCCTGGGTGGGGCAGCTAAGCTAACCAATCATGATGTGGGGAGGAGCATGTGCTGTATGGAATTAAAGGTTGTGTTTTTAAGAGGCTGATGATGAAGCAGTTTGTATTGCTATTGCTGAGGCCTGCCTTGATCCCTGCCACATCCCTGGTGTGGCTCTAAGTGTGCTGTGACACTTTTCCTGGGTTTTTACTTGCTACTGAGGGCAGGGACATCTTCCCCTAGACCACGTTGCTCAGGGCTCCATCCAACCTGGCCTTGAATACTGCCAGGAATGAGGCATCCGCAACTTCTCTGGGAAATCTGTCCCATTGCCTCATCACCCTCACAGTAAAGAATTTCTTCCTAACATCTAATCTAAACCTACATTTTTTCAGTTTAAAGCCCTTACCCCTTGTCCTATCATTATATGCCCTTCTAAAAAGTGCCTCTCCATCTCTCATGTAGGCTCCCTTTAGGTAGTGGGAGGCTGCTGTAACATCTCTCTGAAGTCTTCTCTTCTCCAGGCTGAACAGGCCCAACTCTCCCAGCCTTTCCTCATAGGAGAGGTGTTCCAGCCCTCTGATCGTTGTCATGGTCCTCATCCGGAGTTGTTCAAATGGGTCCATGCCCTTATGCTGAGGGTCTCAGAGCTGATCACAGTACTCCACTCCAGGACATAAGGGCAAAACAAATACCAAAGTGCCTTCAAATGACTTTATATATTTCTGTAAGTTGCTAATTCTGAAACTCAGTTTAGGTATTTCAGTTGTCAGCATTGTTAACTATCCTTACTAGAACAAGGTACAGTCATGATCAAGACCGTAAATTAGAGAAATTGCTTTGTATTTGGTATCACAAGTAGGAGCACTTAAAACTACCAATATTTTCCCCTTCTTCCACTCCTCTAGCTCCTATGTATAAAGAAATCAATCCCAAACTGCTTACTTACCCCAGTCAAACCCTCATCATAACCATGCTCAGGAATATCAGTGGAGCAAACAATATTCTGCTAAAAGAAGATTTTGTGACAAATATAAGCAAAAATGTATTTTTTGAGTGAAAATGGAAAAACATCACATTATTCTCAAGTTTCACTTTTGTTCATAGAAATCAATTAACTTCTTTGTGCTTGTTGCAGTCCTGGAAATTATTTTCTCTGTCCCCAGTTAGGTACTTGATGTATGTGGTTCATTACCTAAGGTCTTGTCTGTACGGATGGATGCAGACAGAACTCCATTCATACTCCATATAGTCAGGCAGGAGCCTATTTTGGGCCAGAAGTAATTTAGTCAGATCAGAAAAATGGCATATTCCAGCAAAATGGCTTTACAAAAAGGCACAGAAATTCACTTATATGGGTACATTGTTGTTGGATCAGAGCTGGCTCCTATCCAGAGAGTTCGGAGTATAACCAGAGGTGCTCAGGATCCCCCTCACCCATTCATGTGGATGTGGCTGAAATCATATTGCATTGCTTCTGCTCTCTGACAGTACAACTGTGGTTTTTTTCACACAGGAGAGCAACTGGGGTACAATAAAACTCTAGTGCAGAGGGTCAATATACATCCTATACACTAACAGCTTCTAAATTATGGTATAATTTACTTAACCGAAAATGGGAATTAACTTCAAAAGCTTCAGCAAAACATAAATTGCAGTATATTCAGGGCTGTAAAACTGTTCATAAATAAATCATCTATTAATTATTACCTATCAACAGGATACTATGACAGATACCCATTACATGAAAATAGACAACTAATGAGGATATTGCTTCTCTTTTAAAGTTCAAGTTACATTATTAAATTGTATACTGTTACTCTCAAAAAAAAAAAAAGTATGCTGTTCTGCACACTGTTCATTTCATTGCATTAACTGTAAGAATGAAAAATGTAGACACCTTTCAAAGTATTTGACAACTATTAGGAATGACCAAAAAAACCCCGAGCAAACACGCAGGGAATGATAGGACAAGGTGCAATGTCTTTAAAGTGAGAGTAGGTTTAGATTAACTATTACGAAGAAATTCTTTACTCTGAGGGTAGTCAGGCACTGGAACAGGTTGCCCAGAGAATTTGTGAATGCCCCATCCCTGCAAGTGTTCAAGGCCAGGTTGGATGGGGCCCTAAGCAAGCTGTTCCAGTGGGAGGTGTCCCTGCCCATGGCAGGGGGTTGGAACTACATTAAGATCCCTTCCAACCCAAACCACTCTATGATTCTATGTATTAACAAAGTTGTCTTCAACATCTACAGTATGACAAAAAAAATAAAAAATCCAGTGATCTTCATTCTGGGTAAGAAAAGCCACTTTGGTATTCAAAACTCTTTGGTATTTGCAGTCACAGCTCAGTGTCGAAATGGAGATCAATAACAAGTGGTGTCTTCCTGTGGTCTGCATAGGGACCAAGTGCAGTATCTTCATTAATGACATAGGCTGTGGAATTTAGTGCATTCTTGGCAAGTTTGTGGATAACTCAGGGGTGCAGTTGATTCACTAATGGGAATCTTGAGGGATCTTGACAGGCTTGAGGAGTGGGCCTATGTGAACTTCATTAAATATAACAAGGCCAAGTGCGAGGTCCTGCACCTGGGTTGAGGCAATACCCAATGTCAGTACAGACTGGAGGATGACTGGATGGAGAGCAGCCCTGCACAGGAGGACTTGGTGATACTGTTGGATGAAAAATTAGATGTGAAACAGTAGGCGGTACCTGCAACCTAAGAAACCAATTACACCCTAGAGTGCATAAACTCATGCATGGCCAGCAGACTGAGGGAGGCTATTTCCCCCTCTACTCTGCTCTCGTAAGATCCCACTTAGAGTACTGTGTCCAGCTGTGGAGCCCCCAGTGCACAAAAGACATGGACCTGTTAAAGCACTTTAGAAGAAGGTTACACAGATGATTGGAGGGCTGGGACACCTCTCCTGTGAAGGAAGGCTGTGAGAGGTGAGGTTGTTCAGCCTGAAGAGGAGAAGGCTCTGGGGAGGCCTTTGTGTGGCCTTTCAGTCCTTAGAGGCAGGGGCTTATAAGAAAAACTGAGGGACTTTTCACCAAGACCTGTAGTGACAGGACAGGAGGCAATCATTTTAAGTTGAAAGACTGTAGATTCAGACTGTGCATAGGGAAGACATTTTTTATCATGAGGGTGGTGAGACACTAGAACAGGTTTCCCAGAGAGGCTGTGGATACCACATCCCTGCAACTGTTCAAGGCCAGACTGGTGGGGGCTTTGAGAAACCTGTTCTGTTTGAAGGTGTCCCTGCCCATGGGTTAGAACTACATGATCATTACCAGTTCCTTCCAACCAAAACCACTCTATGATTCTGTAAACTAGCGGAAGAAAGAAAAGGGTCCAGGCAAAACTAACATGATGAAACAAACATGAAAAAACAGATGCCAAACATAATGGAAAAGGTACTTGGAAGTAGCAGTATCACTTATAGTATCACTTCCAGAACAGAAAGATTTATTAAACAGAATGCTGCAGTATTCTGTTTGGCTCTGGTTCTATTAATATTTTTAATAAAATGGATAACACTAAATATTATGTGCAATAATTCTCAGATGGTAGGAAACAATGAGAATTCCAAAATTTCCTGGAACAAATAAGAGCAACTACGGTATTCTTTATTTAAGCAACACCTACACAGACACTGGAGGAACTACTTACTAGGCAGCTCTTAGGAGGAAATCTGGAGGTCTTTGGAATGTTAACTATACCAGAGCCAGCAATATGCAGTAGTTCTCAACTTAATGTAATACTTGTCATCTGTACCATCTGAAAGACATGAGGAGTAATCTGTTTGAACTAGCAGGTGGTTTAAGCTGTGCATCTTGCTTTGAGAATTGCTCTTGCAGAAGGTGGTTTACTTGGAGGCAATCCAGAGGAGAAAAACAGGAATTATAAAGCTATAGCAGGGGATCTACATGGAAATGCTGAAGAGATTGGAGATAATTAGCGTAACAAATGGAAGACTTATGGATGGAAGGATTTATTTAAACGTATTTTTTCAAGATTCTGTCTAAGGTGTTTACAGTCTTCAGTTACATAAAAGGTACCTACCAAGAAGAAGGAAGTAATTTTTTATTTATATTCACAATGATTATTAAAAGAGCTGGTTCATAATAAAAATCTTTTAGAAATCAAAAGCAAGGCAAAACTTTTATTAAGGACAGCTAGTAAAACAGGTTGTCTGGGGTAGCTGACAAGTCTGAGTACCCAGCAGTGTCTAAAAACCAGGTTAGATGGACATCTCTCAGGAATGATCAAGTTCAGAATTTTTTTGGGGGGAAAGAGGAAAACCTGACTTCCCAAGGTCCTGCCAACTTCTTTTGTGCAATTGAGTTTAAACCAACTTGCTAAGGTAGTGAAAGCATATCAGGTTACACAATACAAAATACTAAATTTCAGATGTAGAAGATACACTACTTTTTGTAAAAACATAAATACCTCAGACACACTTCTCCTAGTACATAGTCCCTTAAAAGTTAGCTTAAAGTATGATGTGTATAGCTCTATAGTGTCGTGAGATCTCACCCATGTATAACAATAGCTGGTACATCAGAACTGCAAACATGAACTTTTAAAGGAAATAAGTACAGTTCCGATATGCCATAAATATCTCTCTCCTCCAACCCCTATGAAATATAAGTATTAAGTAGGATGGAGGAATAAAATATTTCACCTCATAACATGCCTGGATATGCTATTTAGAAACCAACCAACAAATTAAAAAAAACAGGATTTCAGAACACAAGCATTGTAATACACCTATCATTTTCTACCCTTACTCTGAAGTCTATACACAGCATCTAAGAGATCTTGGACAATCAAGATCGCTTGCATTGAACTTTGGTTGATTGTGTCAGTTTCAACTGATTAGTTGAACTTTCTGAGAAATGTCACTTAAATATAATGAAATCATAACCTGAATTCAGAGCATTTTCTAGACAAGGAACCGACCCAAAAGTAAAACTTTTGATTTTTTTTTTTTTCAGCTTGTACATGAGGCTAGGACAGACTTCAACATTCACAGATTTTCCATAAAACACAGACAATACAGAATTTGCTATGTTTGATTGCAGTACTCCTGGGCAATATGGGAGATCACATTCACATCCCTAAATTGCTAATATTTTTTACTATAAGTAAGTTTCACCATTATTGGTCTAGAAAGTTATTTTCTTTCCCCTTCAAGTAAACTCTGTTTATAAAAGAAAATAGTTTTAACAGCAAAAATTGAAAGGAACTTACCAGAAATCTAGAGCCTTTAGGGGACAGACAAGCAGTACTCTGTATCGAATGACTGGGGGAGTTTTATAGGAGAAAGAGTAGAGGCAGCAGTGTTGCTTTTCTGGCACTCTAAAGATTCAAGATACTGAAGAAAGTAAGGCATAGTGCAATTTACTTCTACCAGACTCAAGGATAACCTGAAGACTTTCTTCTGCTACTGCTTATTTAAAAGACAGAGACAGAGAGATGGAATGGCAGCTGTGAAAATTCATGTCTCAGGATTTTCAAAGACAAGTTGCACAAACACAAAAATGAAGATTTGGATTGTGAAATGAAAATACACTTCTCTTTCACACATATATTGCAATTCACACATTCTTGCATTTGTGTTTTAAAGGATTTGATTGAATGATTTGATTTTATCTTTTGAACCGTTTTTAAATTCTTTCAAGTAAGGAACAGAAGAAATGACATGTTAGTTATGTAAGAAATCATTGCTGGGTAAACGAATCAAATCAAAGATTAAAACATAATAAAAATAATGATACATTATTTAGAAAACAATGCATTTAATAAAATCCTGATTGGGTCAAAAGCTCGCCTTGAGAAGGGACGGTGAAACTTATATATATTTATATATAACTTGCCCATTAAAAAGCATTCCCTGAGTTGTGCTAATAAATACTATCTGTAGGAAGTTAAATTATTTTATTGGCACATTAGTGCATCAAATTCCATTATCATTGTCTTCACAGGGAAGAAAAAGAGTAACAAGCAGTTTACATCAGGATTGGGATTTATTTAAAAAACGGTTATATAATACCTCTGGAGGTTGCAAAACCTTTCAGAAAATAAAAAATATATTCATAAGTTGCCAATTTTACCATAAATTGTGTATGAATCAATCAAATTATGGCATAAGTTACTTGTTTAGCAACAGATTTGATAAAAACTATAGCCAGAAATAAAACATGCTAGCAGACTTAGTATTATGTAAGCTTCCAGTTTTTGTGCTACCTGATGATTAATTTCATTCACTGTGTTTTTAATACATGTTCTTCAGTAAAATAGCTACAAATCCCATCTATATTCTATTGTATAAAACCTAATGTCAGATTTCTGCTGTTTCAAAGCCTGCTTCTCTTGAACTGAGTATCATGAAGAGTAGAATAGATTGAAACCAGATTCAGGAGATTTACATTCTAGATGCTGAAATTACCACTAAAAATTAATAAATCTACTGATGTTTTCAAATTAAATGGAGCTATATATATATGTATATACAATATTTGACATTAAGCCTTGAGCATGCTAAGGTATGAAAGTTTGTTACTCTGCTGGTTTTATGAATCTGATGGAATCTAAAGTGAAAGGCAGGATTTTACTGCAGATAAATCATTTAAGAAATGTAACTGATACTTTTACCCCAAGAGCCCAAGGTAGGACTTTATCTGAGAATAAATTGACACTACAGAAGTCGAATTCTACTTATGAACAACCACCAAGACAAACAGGAAGAAAAATAAACTCTTACTTAATGATAACTAAGTCTGGACAGAAGAACTTTATTCCTTTTTCTCAAGTATAATGCTGGAATTTTTTTTTAATTTCTATATATATACACCTATATTTTGTATTAAAATCCATGGATTTTTTTTCAATTTTTCCTTGTTATCAAAGAATAAACAAAGAGCAACCAATGCAATGTAACTTGTCTTGTGCAAACCAAGAATATATACAAAATGCTGTTTAAATGTTTCTCTGCTAGTCTAGTGAGTTATAGATGTAAATGAGGTACTCAATATACTTTGTAAAGGGTTTTTAATGACATCTGCTAAAAAGATGAGATCTGTCATTTATCTGTAGCAAATACTTCAGAAAGATTTATTTTCTCTTAAATCAAGAAATTTCTATATGGTTCTTCTGTAGAGAACACAGTATGCTGGAAAAAAAAAAAAGAAAAAAAAAGAAATTCTCTTGACATTTTGCAAACTCTAACACATTCCTTCAGGCACAAAGTTTATTTTTATGTCTCCCCAGCAAACTACCGTGCAAAAGACTCCAATTTTCTGTTGTTTCTGCTTTGGGTTTGTTTTTTTTAAAGAAAACTAGTAATGTTTGTTTATTTCTTGTGTATAAAAACTAAAAAATATGCAGGTCTTTTGAATGACTGCAAGAATAACAGAAAAGTTAAAATTTTCTACAGAAAGCAGCTCTCTGTGCTCTTAAAATATCGAAGTGTTTCCAGGACTCATACTTCCGTCTTTTAGATTCCTTTCATTTCAGTGGCCATTGTGTCCTTAGAAATGGCATTTCATATTCCCTCGTGGGAAAAAGTAAGTATACTTTTAAAGTATACCAGATTTTTGTGAACAAATACATGACTGTAATCTACTGTAATGTGTTTTCTAATAAAGATTTCTTCTGTCTTCAAATACAGCCTCACTATGCATCTGTTCATAGGGGCCTAGGAAATACTATGTTGAATGTATGTGGATATTCCCTGAAAAGGGTATACCTAATTTAGTATTTTCTTACTAGAAGTGTCTTGACTAGGAATTAAATATATTAGAGATTTGAACTTTCTATGTACTAAGAAAGCAAACCTTCTAGATTTCGATACAACTCAACTGACATATGTCAGAATCCTAAGTTTTATTTAGCATTTAGTTTTGGAACATATAAGAATATACCTGCTAAAGACACTTTAAATCTAAGACAAGTCTTATGACAGTTGAAGAAATCCAAAGCAGACAAGTCTTTTCCAAACATCTAAAAAGTAATTATTCTGTGCCGTAAGAAATGAATTAAACTTCTCTCTTGTATAACTGGGGATGTTCTCTTTTATTCCTATATCTGTCTAATCCTTTTTACCAATATCTTGGTCTCAGTGAATTAATTCTTTGCTTTAGTGTGACATGCTTGGTGTATTTAGCCCTAAGACAATCTAGGGGTGACATAGGAAATCATTGCAGGCTTTCCCCAGAGTATATTCTTCTCTAGTCTTCAAGGAATCAATTCTGCAATGAGAAATTGAGAAGACAAACAAGAAAAAGTGCTGGAGGCTGACTGAAAGACTTTACCTTAATAGCAGAGAAAAAAGTCCTGCAAAAGTACCCTGGATTTCTGAATATCCTGTGACCCCTTAAGAATCCCTCCAGGGTGAAGTAAGCTGCTTTTCAAATGAAAAAAATACAGTGATCCCTGGAAAGGCTAGGTTTGTTTTGCAGGCCAAGAATATTTTCTGGAGATATTTAGGACAGAATTCACCTTACAAGAGAGACTCTGGAAAAACATTTATGCACAAGTTAGGCTCCATTTCAGTCTTGCTGTAAGCACAGAAATATATAGTTCTTGAGCTGTTTTTCTATTTTGAAATAAATGACAATTTAATACACATATAACTCAATGAACAGAAAGGCTCACCTTGGGGCAATGGTGATGGTTGGTCCAATTTGCCATCCTGTGAGTAATTAAGCCTTCCCACCCACACTGAGGTTTTTGTCATTCATGCCCACTGGTCCTTCCGTCATTCATGGATCATCCTTATCTGTCATTAAGATGTCATTATCTGCATCCTGGGCTGCAGCAAAAGAGGTGTGACCAGCAAGTTGAGGGAGGTGAATCTGCCCCTCATGAGACCTCACCTGCAGTGCTGTGTCTAGCTCTGGGGTCCTCAGCACAGGAAGGACATGGAGGAAGTCCAGAGGAGGGCCACAAAGATGATCAGAAGAATGGAGCACCTCTCCAACTAAAACAGGCTGGGAAAGCTGAAGTTGTTCAGCCTTGATAAGAGAAGGCTCCACAAAAACCTAATTGTGGCCTTTCAGTACTTAAAGGGGAGAGAGGAGCTTTTTACACCAGCAGATAGTAATAGGACAAGTGGAAATGGTTTTAAACTAGAAGGGAAGAGATTTAGATTATATGTTAGGAAGAAATCCTTTCCTCAGAGGGTACTCAAGCACTGGAACAGGCTGCCTAGAAAATTTGTGGATGCCCATCCTGGGAAGTGTTCAGGGCCAGGCTGGGGGCCCTAAGCAAGCTGGTCTAGTGTAAGGTATCCCTGTCCATGGTGGGAGGGATGGAACCAGATGATCTTTAAGGTCTCTTTCAACCTAAGCCATTCTATGATTCTATGATGAAAAATACAAAATAAATTTAGGAATTAAATGAGCCCACTTTGCCTACAAAATTTTAATTATTTCATGTTCAGAGGACAGAAATTTCTTTTATTAAGATATTTATTTATGAGATCATACAAATTCTTTACTATCTGATCACAGATGTTTGAATGGAATGTATAATATAGATAATATAGTCTCTCAGGTATATAATCAGATTTACTGATATATCTATATATGCAGTGGGATTAATTGATACGTTTGTTTATTGAATAAAAAGGTGTAACAATAATGCCTAGGATTAGGAAAAATAGAGAAGTGTTGAATGAAACTTTACTGCATATTATATTATTCTATGAGTCTATAAAAATAAAAGACTCATAAATGTATATCCAGTTCACAAACAATAATAAATTTAGCTAGACCTTCTCAGTCTTTGCTTACAAAGGGACCTTTTGCTTTGAGTTCCAAATCACTCTTGATAACTCTTCCTCTCTGTAATTACCTCCAAGTATCATTCACTATTAGTGCTTTCAGGATTTTCCCTTCCTATTTTATTTCAATTTATTCCCAAGATAGAGTACTACAGTATTTTACAGTATCCTAAATTATATTTTCATATGTCATCCCCATGTTTCTAACTGATATAAAGTCACCTTCTTTTCTCACAGTCCCCACTAGTATTTGCATTTCCTCCTAATGTATTGCTAAACTCCAAGTTTCACCAAGTACATTATTTTCTTTGTTAAGTCACTACTGAAGATGTAAGTTCAAATATGGATTTATGCAGATGTCAGTACCCCATTGATATGAATTTGTAGTTTTCATATAGCCCCAGTCCACTTTTAAATGCATTAAAATCAAAACCAATATAAATTAAGTTTTATAGAAATATGAGTAATATCCATAACTTCTCATCTAATACTTTCATTTACCCATTTTACAACTCCCCCCAAAAAAGCTGTGTAACTTTTATAGTATTAGAATAAAGTTAAAACAGGAAGCCATTATAATTAATAATATTTTGTTACTTTCACATAGTGATATCCTTTCAAGTTGTTTTAATAGTTTTACTAGTCTAGAAATTGGATTCTTAGAACACTGAAGTTAACTAATTTCTTGTTAAATATTAAAAGACGATTATACAATCCTGTGTTATTTATTTACTTTTATAGTCTACAATACACATTCCCTGTACCACTGTATTCCTGCATTTTTAGATTTCTCACATATGACCCTATTTCTTGTTTGTCAAGTTCTTCTTACTTTTTAATTGTTCTAGAATCACCCTTAATTTCTCATTCCTAAAAAGAAGCTTTTTAACTCAGATATTTTAAATAAGATTATTATCATCCCTTTCAGTCTTTTTGGTATTTGTTTTTTCCCTATGATGTTGTTAGAAAATCCTTATTATCTTAACCCCTTTGGCTAGCATTAATCCATTTCTCTTTTTATACTGCCTTATCTTTGCCCTACATGCTTTAACTTCGAATATTCTTGTCTGGCTGCCTCTTCTCTTTCCGCTTTCCAGAACACTATTCAATAGTGATTCCTTATCTTGTCTTTCAGCGCCAGAAGCTACCAACAGCACAGTACAGCTGTGACATATCACAAGCAAAAGAGAAGGCACACAAACATGCCTCACTTTGTGTGAATGATGTAAAATACTGTAAGAAACTATTAATTTATTTTTTTTTTAATGCAACCTCTTGGCATCACTGAACCTGACTTGCCAAATACCAAACTGTTTCAAAAATCTGTACATTAAGGATGACACAGCCATATTTATTTTTGGAAAACTTTCTCTAGAATTTTTTATTAGCTGTTCTTCAGATTAACTATTTTGGCCACTCTGCACACTGTCATTGTGGTTTAGGTCATTTTTCTAATAATTAGAAAACTACAACCTGAAGCATGATAAAGAATAACTAAAAAAACCCATGGTCCATTACAGTGACTGACAGGAATAACAAAATTCATTGACAACACACACACTAGATTTGATTATGGATCTGGTTATTTGTTGAATCCTGACATATGTACAAAATATTGGGGGTCAAAATAACCTCACCAAGAACCAAAGAGAAGACTGAAATAAAATACACAATTCAATTAGTTTCACCCTCAGCAAGGGATTCAACTACATGACCATCAGAACCCTTCAAACCTAAATTTACCTATGAGTCTATTTCACATAATTTCCAAAGCATTTTTTAATCTAATCACAAGATAGATCTAAAAGTAAAATGTTAGCCTTAAGGTACCAACCTTAAGGTCTCTTCAGTTTATTATTGCATCTGGTAATATCAACACAGTGAACTACTCTCAAACATGAAAGAACCCCAAAGTCTTAATATGCAATCATATAGTAAAATATCTCAGCGATAAGTTGGAAAACTTGAACTGTTGTCTTCTGTGACTTCTCAATATCTTAATCCTGTGCACCACATCACACCAGGGGGATGCTAAAATACAACCAAATCATGGATATGAAATTTAACTTAAGTGATCTTCCAGGGATTGCCATCAGTTCTAGATGCTCACTTGCAATAAGAAAAGTAGTCCAGCTAAATGTTCTTGCCCAGCTGATGTCGTAAATGATTCAAGTTTCCAACCCTACTTATTAATGTTTTCCAGAGGTTACCCAATTCTGACTTTACTTTATATCCATCCAGAGCAAACTCTAAAAAAACCAAACCAAACAAACAAAAACAAACAAAACCCCCAAAACCCACTAAAAAACCCAAAATAAAAACCCAAACCAACCAATCAACAACAAAAAAAAATCCAAACCAAAAAAATTCCCCAAAAGTAAAGCTCCTATGTTTACGAACATTTTATTTTTCTAAATGGGGAACAGAACTGCTGCAATGAGCACCAGCACTTTGTTAATTTATTTTATAAGCACTGAAATGGTTGAGGGTAGCCTCAGATATCATGCTTTTCTTGGTCTCATAAACTTCTCAGACTTACTGGTAGAGGCATAAATTGCTTTTTGATAGCCGTATATCAACAATTTAGGCAAAAATATAGGAAACAATCTAATGCACATATAGAGGAGTAAGACAGACAACAAATTCAGGGAAAAGTAAATTTAGTTTAATGGCATTAGGAAATCTGTTTAAATATTTTCACTGCATATTTCTCTGTGAGTTGGCATTTATTTTTTTCCATGTTACCATGGATTTGTACATTAATGGAACACATAATTTTTAGGATCATACAACTGAGTTCTGTGTGGCTGTGCTTATCATGTGACTAATGAGTGGTGTACATAAAAATGAAATTTATTTGAAAACAGAAATGTGTACTCAAAGGTTGTAGGAGACACCTGTGTGGACAAAGACATTTATGTATGATATCTGGCCAGAGTTCCAAATTCATGCTACTAAATGTTCATCTGGGAGAAGTAAGACTTTATGTGTGGCAATGTGTCGGAGACAGGGTGAGTAAAAAATGGGACGGGCAATTTAGAGCATTTTCTTGAATAAAAAACAAGCAGCTATTAAGTAATAAAAATGAACATTAACTGAATAAAACCAGCTCCAAGCACAAGAGTGCTCCCAGCACCATTGCCAGTCAAAAGCACATAGATCTAATGTTGCCCTGAAAAGGTCACCAGTCCATCTGTTTCTTTGGCAGAGGTGACAACTAGCCCACATGGATTACTCTCTCCTAACAGTATTTAACATTCCACAATCCTCAAACCAAACAGAACCAATCCCATAAAAATCCAGGGAACAATCTAAAGAATTTCTATGGTATTTCCCACAATGGGCTTGAAGGATCACAGATATTATTCTGTGGTAAAAAAAGCACTAATTGCAATGGTTTCTGATCACCTAGGTCCTACAAATGAAATTGTAAATGAAGTCTCTATGTAGACAATTATTTCAATTCCTCTGAGCTCATAGTGAGGTTTATTATAAATAATTTAAATCAGAAAATATACAACATACATGGAAACTATTTTTTACATCATTTGATTTGTTGCCCATTTTTACTCACAAATGAAAGTATTTCCATGTTGATTATAATTCATGTGATTTCAGACACTTATGTCATTTAGATTAAGGTATTGTCAGATTTGAGTAGACTCCAGTGCATTTACCCACAACAGATCTATTTAAAATGTAGTAATTACTTGTGATAGTGAAGCAACTGCAGTAAGAAAAATAAAATCTTGATTAAATAACACCTGTACCTTTGTCTTACACTAATGGCTAACTTGTAACTGTGCTTCTATATCAACACAGAAATCAATGCTTGCTATAAAAAAAATCTAGACATTTCACTGTGAATTTCAATTTTAAGAGAGTGTGTGGTTCTTCCTAGTAGTTCTTGTGTTTCAACTGATAAGAACCCAAAACTAGAGAACATGAAAGACTCTCTAACCTTCTTCCCTTCAATCCTACTGTCATCAGAAGACATTAAATACTAATACAAGCAAGGCTTGACAAGCAACATCATTAAAATCTTCAAGGCTACTGCAAATGGATTAACTCACAATATTTGCACATCATCTAGTTACCTGCTAAAAGAGAACTGAGCAGAATTGAAAGCTTCATTTCAAGCAAGTGGCACAGATGACCTGAAATTAGCCCCTGAAGAGCCTATGTGGGGACATTCCTGTTCCCAGTGGCCTAAATAAAGGCTTCCAGAACTGCACACTGCACTTTGTTCCCTGTTGGAGCTTGGTCAGGGACCTAGGTGAACACATAAGTCTGCTGTGTGATAGAAAAAGGGACGTGACCTGATGTGGACCAAACCTCCACATGCTCTTGGGCAATGCTATATATCTGAGAGAGTACTGAGCTGACCCCAAAGACTTTCTGCTTTTTCAAAAAACTACTAGCTACAGAAAAAGATGAAATATGCTTTTCACGTATAAATATGCTACTTAAAGCATCTCTTAAGGATGAGGAAATCCATGTTCATGGTTATACTTAGCCTGAGAAAACTTAAGCCCTTGTTTTTTCTGGGATACTGCTCTCCCTAGAAGGCAAAGGGCTTGTGTTAAGTATCAGTATTTTCTGGTTTTCCTGTGAAACTACAGCACTGCAATAAATAACAAAGCAAGATTTATGGGGTCAGCAGAAGCAGCTCAAAGGAAACTACACTAAGTAGTGGCGGTTAAAGTGATTCCTGACTGAGGGAACACTAGGCTGTGGGACACATACACATTTAATTTACATCCCAGCTTAGCCCACTGCAATTTGGTTGCCTGCCTGCACTCTACCATTAGAGCAGTAACAGGACTTGCAGAAATGAATGAGGCATGGACTGGAAGGCATATCCTGCCTTTTGTGACTGAAACCTTTTTTTGTGCATAAAACCAATGGAGAAACCCAGTGGAAGCAGATGGCACAGGGCAATGGGAGAAAAGAAACAGATTTGCCAAGAATCTATAGCACAGAAGAATCATGTGCAACGTAGAGCATAAAGCTGGGAATACTGGACTCTTCAGCGACCTCAACTAGTTGTGTGACTGGAGTGATGAGGAAAAAATCAGGGGATTAAATACAGGGATTCTATTACTTTGTCCAAGCCTGTGCACTTCTCAGGCTAGCTGAAATAAGACAGGTTTTTGTTTTGTTTTCAGGGTTTATTCATTTGTAATTCCTACGAAGCTTCTGTGTTTGTTTACTTCACCTGTTTTATGCCCCAGATATGATAAACTGTAAGCTTAGAGTACTAATAAGACTGGAGCTCTGTGAAAGTGCAAGCTTCTGGGAAATCTGAGGGTTTCGCTGAGAGAGTAATGTAAAGAGATAACAACCTAGACACAAGACAAAGCACAGGGAGACCAAAGGGGGAAAAAAATCAAAAAACATGCTTAGAGCCAGTATAATTTCAAGGGAAGCTTAAGTATGTATAAACCTCATGTTAGGAGCTGTAAATCAAGGAGCATGCTCACTATTTAGCTGTGAGCTCCATCGGGGCAATGTGACAATTTCTAACAGAGAACTACAAGTTACAAATACCAAACATGCTGAAATGGACTTTGTGGCCTGAGGGTCTGTCTTATGAGAGGAACAGTGTGTGATCATCCTTCAAGTTAGCATGCACATAATGTATTCTCTGATCAACACAGCACTTTGTGTCTTCGCCAGCACATCACTGCTACCATGAGCAATGTGTGTCTGCCAAAGGAACAAAGAAGAATACCGGGAGTCTTTTTAACTGCATGCCAAAAGGATCCCTGTCCTGAAATGGCAGAATTCCCGACTATATCACAGTATCAGACACTATCTTGGTGTCGTATCGCAATAGTGTCTTTCAATAGAAGAGATTTAGTATCTCCAGTCCTTTTTCCTAAAGAAGTCTCCAGTGTACCCTCTCTATTCGCCATTGTTTCCTTTACTTATGCATTTTGAATTTATCCATATAAAACAAAAAGTACCTTCTAAATTTTCATATTTTCAGTTAATTTGAAATCTGATTTTCTCTGTGTGAATATCTGCACAGACTTCAGAATACAACACTGATTCTCCTTAATTTGCCAAAAAAAGATCACTTTCATTAACAGTATTCTCCTTTAAAATGTATGAAGACTGTAAGCAGTCATGACATATAAGCTCAGGACTTGTAATAACTGAGCTGTGATGAAAGACTGGACAAGACTTCTAAATCCTTGGTTGGTATCAGACATGTAAAGTAGACCTATGTTAACAGAGCTATGCAATTCATAACATTCTGTGCTGCTAGCAAAATAACTTGCATTTTTTGAGATCAGTCTTGGCCAGAATAATAGCAACCAGATCATTAAAGATATCCACATTGATTTCAATATAAAATTATTTTCTATGATTTTCTATACCCAACTGTTTGAAGTGAAATACTGAGGTTGAAGTATACACGCAATACAAAACAGATCTTAGATATGTAAAAAGTAATTTGAAATTATGTCACAGCATTACTGCAAGATATTGTTAGGATTTTTGAAAATGGCAGTTGCAAACCTCTGAAACCTAATAATTGCTAGACAATATTTCGGTAGATCACCAAAACATCCTGCATGCTTGTTTTGCAGTTCTCACCTCATGACATCTGAGTAAATGATAAATTCTGTTGCTAAGATAATCTTTCTGTTGTATTTTTGATAACCTCTACTATGTATCCTGACATCCTTTAGGGGCATATATTCCTCCACAGTTTATATTATAATAAATATTATCTTCCAATACTTCATAATTTAATGCCTTCTTCTTAGGAAGAACTCCCTGACAGTGCTGTCATCTCAAATGACTGTCAACTTTGTGTTCAGACACATATTCTAGAGATAAATACAAACCGAAATCTACACAAAAACAAGAAATAAAAAGCATCTATTTCTACAGCAGTTGTGTCAGTCATAGCCAAACATCAGCCAACTGCTCATAAAGAGATTCTTGTTTTTATCCAGATGTGTCTAGTGTGATACAGTTTGTCAAATATAAATCAATAATCTGACACTACATTTTTTTTCATCTAGCAAAAAGTGAGGCATGTGTTAGAATGCTAAAATTTTGCAACAAATTCTACAGCGGTTTCTGGACACGTTCAACAGAAAGGTGAAAAAAAGTACAATAATAATAACTACTGCCATTCTTCATGATTCTAAATGTATTTTAGTGTAGCCCTGTATCGCAATAAATGCAGCACTGCAATTGCCATTAAAAAAGCCTCAGGACATGTCAAGTGTTGTCTGAACTTGTTTTGTTCTTCCTGAATCTTTGTTTAGCTTGTTTAATGACCAGACAGCTATTGCCTGGTTTGTTTAACTTTTGCTTATCTTTGTAGAACCATATTCTTTTCATAGTGGGTAGCAACAAACAGTTACTCTGTACAGAATGACGCACCCATTTCACCCCAGCGTAATGATGCCGTGCACGAGAGCACAGGCCTGGCAAAGACAATGCTTTGAGAGCAGAGGTGTCCAAGCAGGAGACAGTGGGTGCAGGGCAGGGGAGCACAGGTCTGGAAGGGCCAGTGAAAGGCAAAAGATGGCTTTGGGGATCCCAGAGCCAACAAATGATACACTGATGATCAGCTAAAGCAGTGCAGGTCTGGGAACCGGACAAAATTCAGTTCCAGGATAACAAAAGCAAAGAATATTTATTGAACTTATGCAAGGCAGTCCATATATAGCAAGTTAATTATTATTATTATTGATATTAATTGATATTGATTTGTTTGATTGCAACTTATTATTGTTGGGATTATTTTTTAATAATATTTAGAGAAAATATTCTTCATAATAAAATAATGGTTTCCTGTTCTAATATTGATTAGATGTATTTCAGGAACCCACATCTTCAATTGAGGGCATTTACCAGCAAACCTGCTTTTAATTAAATCCCTTTTACATGAATAATGATGTTTATTCAATGAGTTTATTTATGTACAAGTGAACACAAAAGCAGGAATTTAGTCATGTCTGAAAAATATTTAGATGCGACATCCTGGCACACTTGGATACCCTGTCATGTCTTATTTATTCCAGGAATTCAGTTATTGTAGTTACTGTACATATAATGTTACCAGACTAAGACCTATTTTTTGCAACAATTCTGATTTCAGACAGACAAAAATCCATTATCCAAAAAACATTATTAAGTGTTTTAAAGTTTTAAATATAAATCCATTGTTAAAAACATTAAATAGTAAATAAATGTCAGAGTCCTTCATTGTCTTCATCTAGTTCATCTGCAAAGCAACCAATAAACTCACACTTTCACTTCAACCACCAGAAAATACTCAGGGAGAACATGGATTTGATTTTCATCAGAACTACGAGTGAAAAAAGGCTTTCAGGTTGAGCAGTAATGGCATAATCTATATACGCTAAGTAACTGTGTGATACTGACTGCCAAGCAAAATTTTGATATTACCAGGAGGCAAGGCAGTACTATTATAACAACATCGTGGGGAAAGGAACTGATGTACAGAAGCATCAAAAAGCATTTTCAAAAGAAATCAAACAAGTTTACATGCCTCATCACCACTTTCAAGACCCACATTCAAAATGGAAACCTCCAAAATGTTCATCCCAGGGCAGCCCACACCTGCTGGTGTTTAAGAACCTTAAGGCAACATAAGCATGGTGTACAAAAGGGTCTGGGTGTTGCCTCATGGAGAGAAGTAGCAAACTTCCGAGCAGAGTGAATCCAAAAGGTAGTCTGGGATCATACCAGCTTGACCAAGCTTTGCACAAGACACAACCAGAGATGGGATTCTCCTTTTATAGGGGCACCCTCCTTTTATAATCTTCTGTGTATAAACTGCCAACCCAGACCTGAATGTCCTGTAAACAATTGCAGCACTTGGAGCAATCTGGACTCAGTGGCTCTGCTTCTCAGAAGGTTCTGTCTGGTCAAGGAATAGGAATATTTTTTATTTTTCCCAATTATGAAGGTGCTTCAATTTTTGTGAAAATATTAACAATTCAGTGAATCTGTCATAATTTGAATGTTCATTTACGAGACAGGAAAACACTGGTTCCAGAGCAGGCTACAATTATTTTTAGGTACATTAAATTCTCCCAGGACAAAAACCATCAAATTTTTCTGAGTAGAATTCTGCTTCAAGAGGTATAACCAATATCTATTGCATTTATGAACTTAAATAATAGCAAAATCCACTGAAGCCCTATGGCCCCATTCGTAACTCTCACTTCATTGGTTGCTGGGATTGGCTAATATCCCAGATGTGGCACCTTCCTCCCTTCCAAGGAGAGTGAAACTTTATGACTCTCTCTGTATTGTTAGTGAATTCCTAGGCATTTGATGCAGACAGACCAGCTGGACAAGGCTGTGTACTCACATTACACCTGCAGTGCTGAACATTTTTCCTCTTCTCCTTTGTCAGTGTGAAGCACATCTATCAACCTTCAAACATACCAGTACAGAGCATCTGTATGTTTGCCAGTTACTGCAGATATTGGCCAATGCCACAGAACAAACAAAACTCTTCCAAGGATAAAAGCACAACTTGCTACATTTCAAGCTGAAGTGCCCAGCTTTGCAGACAATTAAAATCTTCTATGTGTACAGTACAAAAGGGAATGAAAAGGACAGAGAAGCAGACACTATAAAAAAAAAAGTGAACTGTTTAGGGATTCAAAGAAATATTTCACATGAAATATTCAGACTTAAGATTTTCCAAAAGCCTTTCAGGAAAAAGTATTCTTGCACGAAGCATGTGCAATATTATTTCTCATAACCAATAAACAGCATGAATTAGATTCTCTGATTTTCTAATCTGTAATTTAAACCCTTTCTAACTGCACTACTGGAATGAGCTACAAAGGCTTTGCCGACTTATCTCCAAGCACTCTGTGCACATTTTCACAGCGATCTGCACCACTCTTTAATAGTCAGTGGGCAGCCCTGGATAAACATGTATCTTGGACTCTGTTTTGAAGGATCTGCCAGTAATACTGTAATCAAACATGGTACAACTGCCTAGAAACACAGTATTATGTAATTGGCTGCTAACATGTCCAAAAGATCAGGCAAGAGTAACATATATTGACCACTTTTTGATAGACTTTTTTCCTAAGCAAATCTAAACTGTGCTGAACCAGCATCCCTGTTTCTCCCCAGCTCTTTCTTGTGCCACTTTTTAGTTCCAATGGAGGCTTAGCTGGGGCATTATAGCACACTTGCCCGACATCAAGATCATAAAACAAAAAAACCTAAGGCGAATATTTTCCTGCTTGGCTGGTGTACTGACAAAACTGAGCAAAGGGAAAGGAGGAAGGCCACAATGGGATTCTCACAAGCAACTTGTTATAGCATACCTCAGTTGGTGACAATGGTTAACAAATTCCTGCTTAGCATAAGGTATTTCACTACATAACTGATGAATGAGACAGCAATACATGAAGAACAACAGGTACCAGTCAGCTCCCAAACAGTTTTACATCTCCTGAAGAATTAAAGAGAGCAGATTAGTGAAAGTTGCCCAGAAGCGGGTGACATGTTCTCCCCATTGTCACCAATTTTCTATCCAGCTACCAAAAAATGGATGCTATTCAATTTTTATACATTTTTTTGTGGTTTCTGCCATTTCTAGGAAATATAAATAAAATTTGAACATAATAACTGAAAATAGTTTGCTTCCAAATTTCAGCTGCATACATTTTCAGCACCATCAAAGAAATACTAATTTGAGTGCATCACATGCCTTTTTCCCCTCCAGATAATGAAAAAGAAGCTGAAATAAAGCACACAGAGACAGACTAACCAGCTAAAATTGAAAGAAATGCAGCAAGAAGTTACAGAACTGAGCTTTCATTAAAGTATATCTGCTTTGCTCCACCAAACTTCAAGGATGGTTTCAAAAGTAAAACTACAGGGGAAAAAAGAATTTATAAATAAAAATTATGAAAGAATTTGCTTTTGATAGTACAAACATGTTATTACTGTTTCACATGTCTTTCGTGGGGTCTAATCTAATCTGTGTTTAGACCAAATTATATTGATACTATGGTGAATTTGTCTTGAGTAAGGACAATAATTTCACCTTTGCAGAGCAAAGTAACAACATGGATTTCGTACCCTGCTATTATTGATTGTTTTTATTAGTTCTGATGGTGGCTAGTCCATCAGAAAACTGTGTCAGTAATTTGACAAAAACTTTATTTATTACTTCTCTAAAAGATTAACAAAACCGAGAATGACTGAAAAATTTGACTGTCTTCCTCTTGAGATTAAACTAACATCAGAAAGGGCTCAAACTCTGAAATATTCATAAATCAGTGATGCATAATTTGTAAATTTGTATTTTATATCATGTACAACCTTCTTTGTCCTAAAGAGCATTTTATATTTCTTGTTAACAGTGAATGCAAATAATACTCAGTGGAATTCTGCAGTGACCTTTGTTTTATTACAATTACTGCATATTTATAAATGAACAACTAAACTCCAATTTGAGAGCTACAACAACTTTGAGTTGGAATCCTTTGATAAAACACAACTGAATAAACTTCATAAAATTAATTCCCTCAGAAGAGAAAAAGAAAGTCTCCTCTGAAAATTCCTCTGTGTATACCCACACACAAAGCAGATTTTTCCATGCTTTTGCAAGAAGAAAACTAAACAAAACAGCAATATGGATAGATTTGATGAGGATAAATTGCTTTAAAAAGAGCACAGGAGAACAGATTGAATGTAAAACATCATATAATCACTGTATTATATAAACGCATAAAATAGAAATATGTAGATATAAACCACTTCATAATAATAAAAAATGTAGTACCTGTGTTACGTCATAATTCCATGTAATGTCACTAAGACTTAATAACTGAAATCCCACTCTGTAAGCAGAATCTACATCAACTTCTGCTAATGGCTGTTCTATACTGAACACTTCCACGTTTGTCAAAAGCACAAGAAAATCAGAGGACAAAGTCTAAAATACAGTAAATATACTGTGGACCTTTTCCACCCAGACAAAGGGTAATGGAAGAATTTGAAGACAAAAGGCACAGCTTACTGGCACAAGAAAGGCCAACAAAGAAGGCATGACTGGTCTGAAATATCTGATGGTACAGTACTCAGTACTATTAAGCACTTGTTCACTGGAAGCAGCAGCAAGACAGTTTGAATTCAGTTCCTAATTTGGATACTTGCTTTGACTTCATTTTGAGCACTTAATTTGTTTCTATACCTTGCCCATTCTTTATCACTGGTTTCTATTTATGTCCTGCCTTTCTCAGAGTGGTTTCTAGCAGAATTTATATCCAGTTGAGAGCAGGTCTTCCAATGTCTGAGTGCAATAATGTACACAAATAGAGGTTTCGTTCAAGCAAAAATGACAGGTTGGAAAACTAAAATCCTGGCTTGGTTATAACACACTATTCAACTGAAGTCATGAATGTTTTAAACAAGCAATGAGCTGATGAAAAACTGGTATTCAAACCCTATACAGGACACCTGTGATCCCTCTAAAGGCAAACATTAGACTGAAGCAGGCTGACTTTTCCCAAAAAAATAAATAGTCTGCCATTTCATTAGTGTGTAAGAAGTGTTGAACAAAATACTGATAGAAGAATCTGTGATACCAAAGAAATTACCACTGAGAAAGAGAGAAATATATTTACTAATAAAGTATTTAAACATCTGGGAGCAAAGCCATTTATATAGGCTTTTTCATCTCATAAATGAAATGGTCTGGGTATTTTCCTTTTTCAAAGCATCAGACAATTCACAATATGGAGTGATCCAAATCCCACTGAATTCCATACACATATTTACATGAAGTGTTGAGTACTTTTGCACACAAACTTCTAAACTTTACGTCAAAACAAGAATTTTCACGGTTTACTGAAGTAAATCAGGTGGAAATAATCAATATAGCACAAACTAAAGTACAGTCATTAGTGATAATCACATATAATAATTTAAAACAAAGGTAAGGCTTATTGATTAAAGGAGGTGTTGATCATTAATGCTTTTTCTACAGTGCAAAGCTTCAAAAAAAGAATTTGAAATCAAACTCACATGACTGTGATAAAGCATCCTATTATGAGTGGTTCAGAATGACTCAAATATGTACTAAAATTATAAATATTTAGGGTGATCATTTTCTTCTAGAAAAATAAGTCAAAATAGGGCATACTATGTAGCACATGGGAATCCATAGGAGATTTTTAAATATTTCTTTCCACTGGGAACCAGACTCACAAACATGATCTCTTTAACTGATTCTGTGACTGCTTCTATGATGATTTTGGCCATGAGCATTTTAGCAGGAACAATATTTATGTATTAAAAAAAAAAAAATTAAAATGAAATTATTTTTCTTTACAGTCTAGATTTTCACTATGCTCAAACTGCTCATTACAGTGTAATAAAACTCCTTAAAACTGCTCATAACCTGCATGGTAACCACTTAATTTAGTATATCAGTTTAAAGTTTTTAAACAATATTTTGTAAAGCTTAATGAAAAATACGCTTCACACAGAAGTTAAAAGTGTGTTTTTCCCTTAGTGCTCATCCTCCTTAGTCCCCTTGAACTCATGAATAAATGGGCCACTGCAAGCAGCAGGATTTAAAAATTATTAAGCCTCTTCCAATATGTTACTGTACCCATTCAATATTTTGGACAACCCTTTTACTTATTTTTGATTTTCTAAACTTTGCTTTCGTCTCATATAGTTGTCGCACACTAAATATTAAATATTCCTGTAGAAGTATATGGTCGTTAGACTCCATTTTGTAATTTTTGATCTTGCTAGACAAATCTGCCACTGATTTAACAGTTTTCATCCTCTGATGGAGCCATGATATGACATGGTATTACTGACTATGACTTTCTGACTAGGGATGTCCATCCTACTCACCAAGCTAGTGACCTCTGGGTATGTGATGAATATTATGAATTCATCTCAAACATGTGCAACAGGAAGTGGGCATTCATTGAATGGCATATAAATAAATGCAAACATGTAATGAAAGTTCTACAAAACTGTCTGCATCCTACATCTTACTATTATTCAACAGTGTGGCACAAATTATTATTTTAAAGACACATCTATAACAGTAAATCCTCTGTTAAGATCTTTGTGTTGTTTTCAGATTGGAAATCAGGAAAAATTAAATCAGTTGCTGAATACTGAGATGCTGTTACACAGTGAGCTCTTAGACTTTCTGACAAAGTAGACCAATGCTACATTTCTAGCATAATACCTAAAAATTATTTTAGACAATCTGAACAAGAGATACAAGATTAAGCCTGGAACTCCAAATGCTGAGATTTAGTTAATGTAAATATCCCCTCTCTTCTTCTGTTGGATGTAAGTAACAGGACAAAGAATTACTTCCATTATTTTAGGAGGAACCCTGTCAGTTTTGGTGGCAAAACACAAGGAGGAAACTCTCTACTGTTTCTGTCTAAGTAACTATTATAAAACCCTACAATAATATTATGGTTTTGCAATGGCCACAATAAGAAAAAACATTTTTGGATTCCCTCTTGAATTGACTACGTACAAAGTCTTTACATGTCTACTAGATTTGGAACTGAGACCTGCCTTATTGACAGAAACTTCATGACATACTTCAGTCACAGCACTAGAGATCAAGAGGGCAAATTCCCCTGAGCCCTTAAATTTAGAACTGCGCCAGAGTATTCATTGAAATCTATTTGCCAGTGCTTTGATCCAAGCTAAGCATCTCAAATGCAAGGCTACAGAAAAGGATCTAGATACAAGGAAACTGGGTCTGAGTGAAACTGTAGCGATATTCAATATTGCTTTAATCAATGACACCAAAGATGATCTGCCTACAGAAGAAATACTGAATAAACCACATATTTCCAAACCATTTTATTAAAAAGCAATAGTTACAGCTTTTTTTTTTTTTTGACCTAGTTCCTTTTATTGTTCAACACTTCAGCACATTTAGAAACACAATGATCCATTGTATACTTGTCTTTTGTAAAATGCAACACTTCTAAAAAAGGAAAAATACCGACTTTCATCCATTTTCCTAAGCCATTTATCATATTCAAAGTTTTAAAAATCTTCAGAGGTCCCAAATAGAAACAGTTGGCTTTAATCTAAATGCTCTCTATTTACATAAAGGTTCTAAAATGTGATTGGAAATAATTTTGGGAAAAGATTTTGCACTTCATACAGTCAAGCTTGATGAAAGCAAATCTGATGGATGGGAAGGTTTGCATAATACTTAGAAAGCTGTCAGGTCTTTGCAATTCCATTCCAAAAGTCATTTCTAGGCAATGTCAGTACAAAACCTCAAACTGATACACAAATTCATAAAATACAGTCTTACCAAATCTAGAGCACTCTCTCAATAGTAAACTCTATTCCCCTTAAATCTCAACTTACACCAGCAAAATGTACTTTCAGTTGCCACTATGAACCCTAACAACCATTTCTTAGTTATTGCTCTATTTTATTTATGCTACCTGTGCCAATCTAACTTGAACTAGATTGTTGTGAAAACAAAATTTGTATTTCTTGCCTTAATGTTCGCTGACAGAAGCACTGAATTTCATCATGTTTGTAGCAAAAGTATTCTACATTTTGATCCCTCAATAAGGCCTTGGTCTGAACCACAAATCAGCTTTTTACATACAGATACACCTGACTGATGTGCTTAATGAATGCGATTGTATCTACAGAAAACAAAGACTCAACGCACCTCTCACAGATTTTTAGCCTTCTGAGGAAAGGGGAAAATGCTTTAGACACTGAGTGGAAGACAAAAAGCTTACTGCTAACTGAGAAGTACCATGAGGCTTAATTTGCAAATTGATTATAACTTTGAGTAAAAACCTGATGAATGATTTCAAAGTGCATTAAAGCAATTAAATAAAATATGGAAATAATTCTAATACTGTAAAAATTCTCAGCAACACAAAACCGCCCCCACTAAACAGAGTGAAAACCAAGCAAATCAAACCTTCCACCTACCAAATGAAATTTCCACCCTCTCTAACAATGCCATTTCTCAAGCTCATATGCAGGAAAACCCATAAGTAGGGGCAAGAATTCAAATATGTCTGAAATTGAAAGCAAAATATGCTGGAAACGTGTTTCAAAATTTAAAGGAAGAAAAAATATCCAAAGAAATGCTTGCCCTAAGCTTCCTCTGTCCTTTCAACTAAGTACATTTCTGAAACAGATGCTTTAACTGGGATACACGCATCCCCTTGGAATTTAGTATATTTTGGGGAAAGATGTGCGGGCCCCCGGCGTTCGCGCTCCCTCGCCCCCAGCCCCACGAGGGAGCCGCTGCCTTAGGACGGGAATTAGGACAGGGGCGAAGGATGGATGCGCCTCTCCGCGCCGGTGGCCGCGCCTCCCGCGGCGCTGGAGCCGAGGGGGATGCGCCGCCCGCCCCTCCGCAGGGTACCGCTGAACCCCGAGCCCGCACCGCGGCCGCGCTTCCTGCGCGCCTTCCGCTCTGCAGAGTTTGTGCTTCCCAGCTGGGGCCGGGCTCCCCCGTGATTCCCGTGACTCACACGGCGGAGGCTGAAGGGGCGCAAGCGGCGCCTCCCACCCTGCGCCGCGGACGGGCGCTGCGAGCCCCGCGCAGCACCCGCGCAGCGCCCGCGGCTCCCGCCCGGCTCCGCCTGCCGCGGCCGGGGCTGCCTCCGCGTTCCTGGGTACTAACTAGCTCTAAACGATGTTAAATACCATCCCTGCCACGGAACGAGCTTCTCTAGGAGGTTTTTAGGGCAGCCGAGCTTCCGCTGTCCCTTAGAACGGCTCTGACCCCGGGCTGCTGGGCGGCGGGAGAGGCGCGGAGCCGCAGGACACTCCAAGTGTCCCACTCGCCACTCTTCCCCTCCCCCGGCCCTGCCCTTGGCCGCTGGCACCGCGGCAGCTGGAGCAAGTTCAGCTTTTCTTCTCCCACAGCACTGGGGCTTGGCTGCCCTTAAAGAAAATCCTCTCCTAACAACGTGTCAATGTTACATTCCTCCACAAAGCAACTTCTATTAGGGGGGCTGGGAGCTTGGCACTGCCTCGCCACAGACTGAGAGCTTTGTGGCTATGCAAAAGGCAAGGAGAGAGGGAACATTTCCTGCATTAAAATGCAATACCCCAGGCTCGATGATTTATCCTCCCCCTCTCCCCATTCCTGCATGGCAGCTCTGAAGGTACCCCTCTCCAACAGGCTGCATCCAGAGCCCCATCTATGTTCAACCCACGCTTTCCCTGCCTCACAATCCCTCAAAGTCCTTCTCAAAATTGCCACCTCGCCCCAACCTCCCCAAAATGTCAGGCTAAAACAGGAGGTATGTAGCAGAAGGACTAGGTGGAGGGCTGCCATGCTAACTGCTGGACCGCTGTCTTCCCACCCTTCCACAACACCCCCCTCCCCTTTTTCCAGCAGGGACATGAAGCAGCTGCCGGGACCGAAGCAGCTGTGGGAATGACACATCACCCCCTCCTCGCTAATACTGCAATGAGATTCTGAGCCTTCGTCTCCGGGAGCCGAAACTGCCTGGAGAATGGGCGCAGCAGCAGCCACTGGCCCCTTCACAGAGCTCCCAGCAGGTTAAACCAGCACGTCCTGCCTGTGCAGTGCCTGACATCTCCAGGCATTTCAGGCAGAGGGTTCACCCTAAAGAATTGCATTTGCTCTTGGTTTGCTTGTAGGTTGCTTAGGTCTGGCCCAAGGAACAGGTGTCCTGAACATGGTAAATCTCTTGGTCTTTTGGTCAGGTTGCCTGCATGCCTTTGGAAATGTTTTCCTTGCAAAGTCGAGGGATCATACCAAGAAGGCCAAGGTTTTGCAGTTGGGTGGTTGCTGTAAAGAGGTGGTGAGGGGGAGAGTGATTCCTGGCTCACCACCTGTGGGCATTACTGTAACTGGGGCCTTAAAACAGATGGATCCTACTTGAGAGGAGTTTCAATGGTGCTCAGCAGAATTATATGCTGCAGGTTAGGCCAGTTTAGAAATGAAAATGCAGCCTTCCCTGCCCTGAGGGAGTGTGCACCTTCTCCAGCCCTTTCGCCTTATCTAGAGGAGAGCCAGAGTGGAGAGCAACTCAAACGAATGTGAGTATTAAGGAGAGCTGGCAGAAGGACTTACACACTGGCATGGCATTCAGCCCCCCCTCCAAGAAGCACCTACCTTCTTTTGGCAGCCGCTTGGCTTCTCTGGTGAGATTGCAGACCTGGGTGGTTTGCAGCTCCTGGGTCAGGCAGCCTTCTGTCTGCTCGTTGAGGGGCAGCACCACGTTATTGAGCAACACCAGGGACTGGTCGTCTATTCCCCATTCTCCCAAATGCTGAGGGCAGGTGCATTTTGTATACATGATCCCACAGGACTCGGTTCTCCCATTTTCAGATTTCAAGCAGCTCTCCAACCAAGTGCATAACACATGGCACCCAAACTGGCTTGGGCTCACCTTGTTCAACACCAAAAATTCAAAGAAGGATTTTTGGTCTTCTTCTTTTTTGTGTAATCCTGGGAAGTTGATAGGATAGACACGACGTATCTGGATAAAATTCTTATCATACTGCAGAAATACAAAAGCATTCTTGGAATTGCAGAGCTGCATTATAGAATGGTTATTTTTTAAAAGATCCTTTATTTTTTCATGAGAAAAATGATCAAACTGATAAGCCAAGAGGGAAAAGTTGGAGCAGCTGAAGTCCTTTTTGGAAAATTTCAGGTAAATACTATATTTGGTTGGATCTGGATTTTCCAGCGTCCAAGTGCAGTTTGTGAAGTTTTTAGGAAACATTTCACTTACAGAATACGATCCATAAATGACCCCCTTCACCAACGTGGAACACCAGAAGTCTTGGGCAGCATTAAATCCAAACATAACCAGTAGATAGGTGGAAAATATATAAATCAGCAAATTACGAACAGCCTTCATCCTATGTCATTTGGCCTGCAGGAGATGAAATGAAATAAAAATGCAAGTAGAATTCTTCACGCATAGAAAACCAAACTCCTTCCAATATTCGAGCCAGCTGTTTTCAAGCTTGCAGTTAGAGCCCCTTTCAGAAAGAAGGGCAGGTAATTTTTATTTTATAACGCAAGGGCCGGGGTTGCCGCTGTGTGCACAGCGCCATCACGTGGCCATTGCCACAGACACGTCTTCCACAGACAAATTAAAACTCAACATCTATTAGATTATTAATAGGAATGTCCTCTCCTCTCTAGGATTTAGTCATCATGGCGTTGACTAGAACTGCTCGACTTAAGTAAAAACCTAGACGCTTTACCCGACAGACCAAGAGAAGAGAAATTTATTTATTTATTTATTCAAAAAGTAAATAAGTAATCTGCTGTAGTTATGTATGTGCATATACAATATGCACATGCAGAATTTCACCAGAATACAACAAGAGAGCTGGTAGAATTTGTTGTTATATATTATTTTTCTATTAAGTCTGAGAAGTAACTGAATTATTACAGCCGTAATTTAAAAATGTACCAATTACTATTTATTACAGATGGAATATTATCTCCCATATGCCTACATGACTTCATCCTGGCCACTTGGTATGCAGAGGTCTCTAAAAAGGCAGCAAATACTGAGATTAATGTATTCATAAAATTTTGAAACTATTGAAGGAAGAAAGAAAGACAGATGGATGAAACTACTGCCGGTCTGACATGACCACTAAATGCCATCTTTCTAAGATAATAATTTCAATGTGCTTCAGCTTCTAAGGATATGTAAAATGGATCACAGTATTAGTATTACAATCAGTAGCTCTGTATAACTGGCTGTGCTACAGCAGGATCTCTGCACCTATTGGACTGCACTTGCCCTCTTATTACGAATATCTTGTACTGTCTGATTAGCTCCTGTGTTTTGCAGCTGTGCGCTTAAACAATGAAAGAAAATATTACATTTTCTCTGCTAGTATCTCCAAATAAAGCTGTTTTACTGCACTTGCCAACCCTCACAGCCTCCACATGCTCTGTTCTTTTAACAGTGGCCTAGGTTAATACAGCAAACCTGAGTTGTATTTACCTTCGTAATGATACCCAAAAATTTCAGACTGAAGGTGTTCAGCATTAACCTTTGAAAAGTTGCTTATCTCTTACAAATGAGTAGCTTTTCACCTTCTGCTCTTAAATGCAAGCAGAATGAAGTGATACCAACCTAATTTCAAAACTCTAGATTGCAGCCTTTTCCACTGTTGCTCTGTAAGCAGAGGCAGACACGCACACAGGCACCGTTAGTGAGTCTTGATGTGTGTCTTTGCCTAGCTTTTCATCTCCTCACCAAACAGCAAGGCATCTTCTGTTTCCCATTGCGTAACACACAACAAGTCACTGGATTAAGCTCCCTTGAAGAGATTTTCGTATCTCCTAGATTATAATGCAAACTCTGAATCCTGAAATGGGCAAAAAGCAGCACCAACTCTAACCCTCTTTATAGCAGAGGTTTAAAAAAAAAAAAAAAAAAAAAAAAAGCAGAGCTGCTGCTGGGTCTATCCACATGGTCAGATTTTCTCCTTTCTGAGCATCCGTCTCAATGAATAACATGGTTCTCCTTCTCCAAACAGGGTTGGTACAGCATTTAAGGTTTTAAAAAAGGGAAACTTATTGGGAATTGTGGAAACAATTTCCCCTTTGCTGAAGCACTTTGCAGGCAATGCAGTTCTGCGCAGTGTTATTCAGGATGGTGTAGGCGTTGAAAGCCAATGTGACAATAAGTGTCTAAATTAAGAATTCCACCCATGAAAAAGGATTAATTTTATAATCTGGAAAGTAGAAAGGGAGCTTATTTGCTTTTCTGTTTGAAAAGGATAAAAGCCTCTGACTTTTTCCATCCTATGTAATATCTGCACTAGAAAAATAAAGACCTCTGCAGTGCTAGGCTGTTTTCTATGAAGAAATGTAATCAAATAGCCCTCATTTTAGTTGTGCATTTGTTCATACAAGGCTACTGAAACAGAGCACTGTCTTAATCCCTCTCTCCCTGTGTGCATTACACACGCACACATGCACACACACACGAACTGAGTGTGCCGGCAGCATTCAGTTAGTTTGCAGCATTGCTAGATGTAGAGTGAACCTGATCGCTGAAAGAATTAAGACCCTCAGATTTTCTTTCTGAGATCTTTCTTTTCCACGGAAGAGGGAGTTAAAGAATGGCCACAGAGGCTTAAGGTTGCCCATTTGGGAAGGGGGAAAATCCTCTTCTGCTGAAAAGAAACGGGCATTTAGTTTGGATATTCCCCGAACTGATTTTCTAGGTGACACTGTAGTTTAGCCGAACATAGACGGCGCCATCACTCCATTTATTTTTTTTCCCCCAACAGAAGACCCACTGACTTCTCTTATTTTAACTTCCTATTAACCTAACAATTCCCCCCACCCCCCATACAAATCACCCCAATCGTGCACAAACCTCAGGTTTTCTCGGTCTCGCTGAAAATTACTCTCAGGGAAGCAGACCTGTCGCAAGACGGACTTCTCTAACTTTTAAACTGCAGCGCTGAAGTAAATGCGGAGATCATTTCGTATGTGCCGTCTCTCTCTCTATCCTTCAGCAACAGCCTGTCCCCCTCCTCCGCCGCCTCCTCCCCGGAATCCCAAGCTAAAAGCTCTCCAGTCGTAATCCCTGGAAATGGGAAATGGAAATGCCCCGGGCACCCTTACCTTCCACTCCGAAAGCTGTCAGGCTATTTCTCTAAAACACTAGCACCACAGGCACACGTCCCAACAACAGTGATGGAGAGATTCCCCTTCTGATGGAAGCACCGTTTCCCATTTTTCCCGGCTCAGGTTCAAAACCAAGATTTAAAAAAGCAGCAGAAGATAAAAAACGCAGCGAGAAAACCCCCGCACGCCACACGCACACCCCACCGAGGAAAAAAATCAGCTTTGGCTCCGGTTCCACCAAATCCAACCACATGAAGGGAAAGAAAACAGAAAAAACCAAAAAAACAAAAAAAACCAACCACCTCAAACCAGCAAGACTGCAGGGGAAAAAATGGAAGTGGCTGAGCAAGCGAAGGTTTTTTTTTTGTTTGGTTTTTTTGTTGTTTTTTTTTTTTTTTTACTTGAAACAAAGTCTCAGCACAGCAGCCCGATGCACGGCGATGCCAGGCAGTCGACGGTCTGAGAGAAGGACTAAGGCGCTAGTGCGGATTTGTTGGTGGGTTTTGTTGTTGTTGTTGTTATTACTAATAGACTTATTCCTGCTTCCTCCCTCCTCCTCCTTCTCCTCCCCCCCTCAGGCACTAATGGCCGGACAGCGGCGGGGGGGTCCTCGGCTGCCGATGTCGGGGAGCGGTGCGGACGCCGGGCGCGCAGGGAGTACGGCGGCGGCGGCGGCGGCGGCGGCGGCGGCGGCGGGAGCGGCACCGGGAGCGCGTCTCTGCCGCTGCGTGTGG